>MU390422.1:0-42645 GCA_022578715.1 Nemania sp. FL0916
TCGGAAATAACCTTTGTTTTTAATATTTCGAATACTTTTTTAGTTTTTTTTAAAATAAAAAACGTTTTTTTTTCGTATTTTTTAATAATATATTTCGTAAAAAGTTTTATTAATGTTTTAAAATTTGTAATTAAAGTTCGTACGTAGTTTAAAAATCTTAATATTTGTTAGATATTAATAACCGTATATAGGTCCGGTATTTTCTAATTACGTATTATTTTAATTTTTAATTTTTATATTTAGATTTTTCCGGGGGTAATAATAAATTTTAAAAAATTGATTTTTTAAATATATTATACGTATTTTTTTACGTTTAATCGTAGTTTTATTTGTTAAAGTTTTTTTAAAATTATTATTATATATTTTTTATATTTTTTTAAAATTTTTAAATAAATAAAAATATCGTTAAAATAAACAAATATAAATTTATTTAAAAATTTTTAAAATATTATTATTATTATACGTTAAAAAGTTACCGGGGTATTATGTAATTTTTAAAATATAACTGTATATTTATATAGTTTATAAATCGTTCGTATAACGGTTTTTTATTTTTTTTTTTTTGTTATTTTAATAGTATAATATTTGTTAAATATATCGAATATAATAAATTATCGGGTTTAATTAATATTTTTTTTTATTATAACGAAAAAAGTTAAAAAATGTTTATTTAAAATTATAATTATATTTAATAAACGATAATTTATTATTATTTGTTATATTAAGTTTTTTTTTTTATTTCGGGTTTATTTTTTATTTTTTATTTTTAGTATTAATAAAACCGGGTAATTATATAATAATTCCGATTCGCGTATAAACCTTTGTTTTAAATTTTTTTATATATATTTTTATAAAGTTTTAAACTTTTTAAAACTTATATAGTAAATTTAATACAACTTAGGTTCGTGTTTTTTTTTTAATAAAATCCGGTAATTTTAAAATCCGTGTTTAAATAACTCGTTTTTTTTAAATATTTTAAACAAGTCTTTATATAATAAGTATTTTTTTAATATCGTAATTTTTTTTGTTATTTTTTGTATTTTGTTAATATTTCTAATATTTTAAATTATCGTTTTATTCTTTTATCGAATTATCGGGTCGTTAGTTTTTAGCTATTTTATTCCGAAAATAACGTCGTAGTTAAAAATATTTGTAATATCGAATATAATTTGTTTTTTATATTTTTATATCGATATATTAAATAGTTTAGTTTTTTTAAATATATAACTATTATTATAATTTGATTTATTTTTATTAAATATTATAATTTTATACGATTTGTTTTTATATTTTTAAAATATACGATCTTTTTTAATAACTCGGGGTAAAATAAAATCGATTTCGGATCTTAAGTTTATTAATATCCGATATTTTTTTTTATTATATTTTATTTCGATTTTTATTTGTTTTTATAAACTGTATCGTATTTTTTATAAAATTTTTATATTTTTAGTTTTTTGTCGTTTTAATAATAAGAACCGTTTTTGTTTTTTAATTTCGTATTTTATAAAATTATTTTCTAAACTTTTGTTTTTATTATTATATATTTAAAACATTTGTTATTTATATATTCGTATTATTATTTAATTTAATAATTATATTGTTATTATATAGTTTTTTTTAATCGTAATAATTTTAACACTGTTCGGGGTATTAATAAAGCGGGGGTTTTCTATTTTATAAATAATAGTCCAAAATCAAGGTATAAGTTGTATTTATTAGTTTTATTATCGTAAATATATTTTTTAATTATAATTAGTTTATTTATAAAAATGTATAAATGTTTTTTATAAATACGGGGTATTTTGTTGTATAATTAGGTTTTATTATATAAATAATTATATAATTTATATTTTTTAACTTCGTAGTTTTTTTTAAATTTTAATTTAAATTATATTTTATATAGTTTATAAATAACGAAAATATAATATATATATTTTATACTAATTGTTTTTTTATTTTTATTAATATTAAAGTAGATTTTGTAAATTTTAAATAATATAGTATAAAATAGTTTTTCGTTATAATTATATAGATCTTTTTTTTTATTTATATTTTTTTAACTAAAGGATTTTTAATTAGTATATTTTTTAACTTGTTAATATTATTTGTAATAATAAGGTCGTTTATAAAATATCTAATATATTTCTTTATATAAGGTCCGGGTTGTTTTTTTAGAATTTTTATTATATAGTTTATAATCTTTAAATCGAATATAATAATAATATCTTTAGTTAATTTATTTTATTAATTTTTTTAATTTAAAGTAATATTTATAAGTTTTTTTATCTAAGTTGCTGTAGTTAAAATACTTTTTTTTGCCTAAAGTAAAATTGTTTTTTTATATTATTATATATATAATAACCGTACGTTTTAATTTCGATTTTGAATTATATTCGTAAGTCTTAGTGTTATTTTAAACGTTTTAAATTTTTTAATCGTTTTTATCGTTATCGTAGATCTTTATAACTCGGGTTTTTCGGGTTTTTTGCGCCTTTTTTTAAAAAACTCCTTTTTGTTAATATTAAGTTGTTTTTTTTTATAAGTTTAAATATTAACGTTTATAATGTTTTTTTTTTTTATATTAAAAATATTCTATATTGGATATATTTTTTAATATTTGTTTTTATACCGCGTTTATTTTTAATAATTTTTTCCCCGGGTTTTTTTATTTTATTTAAGTTTTTTAAGTTTTATATTTAGTTTTCGTAATATTTGTTCGTTTTTTATTTATATATTTATCGAACGATTGTTTATTTGTTATAATTACGTTTTTTACGTATTTATTAAACGTTATTAATTTGTTATTTTAATATATTTTGTTTTATATTTAAATTTTTAATTTATTAAAAAATAAAATAAATAGTACCGTTTCGGGTAGTTTTAAAATAATTGTTAGTTTTTTGAACTTTATTGTATAAACTACGGCGTTTTTGGTTTATTTTAGCCGATATAGTAGTTTTTTAACATGTTTTGTTTTTTTTTTATCGCCGAACAGGTTTTTTATATAATTTTCAAATCCGGAATATGTTACAAAAATTCTTTTAATTTTTAGTTTTTGTTCGTTTTTTATATTTTTTAAATAGTTTTTTAAAATTAATTTAAACTATTTTAATATTGTTTTTATTAAAAATTACGTTATTATTATAATTTTTTTAACGTTTATATCGATAATATTAATATATTAATTTATATATAGACGTGTTTAGGTAAAAAACGATTTAACGTCCGTAGTTCTGTTATAAGTTTTAAAAAGTGTAAGTTTGAATTTTTTAATGTTTATTATGTTTATATTAAATATTCGTACTATCGGTAGTAATATTTATTTTAATTGTTTATTTATTGATTTAAATAAAACTGTTATATTTTGTTATAGTAATATTAGTTTTTTAATTATCTAAATGTTGTAATTTTAAATCGATTTTTTATAAGTTTATATATTAGAATCAACAGGGGTTTTTTTTTTTTTTTTAAATTTTTTTTTATTTAAGTTTTCGTTATTAAAATCGTTGTTATTTAAATCTTTTAAAGCTTTTTTTATAAATTCGTTGTTTAAAAGTAGTTATTGTTCTATCTAAAGTTTAAAAACTAAAAATATAATATTTAGATTCGTTATTATAATTGTATTTTTAACTTGTTTTTATAATTATTTTATAATAAAAGTATTTATTGTTGTTTATTTTTTTGTTTTTTGTTTTTTAATTTTAGGTTTTATAATTTGTAAGTAAATTTTTTAAAACATCCGCTTGTTAGTTTTTTACAACTAGGGTATTTTTTAAATATACTTTTTAAAATCTTTTTTTTTATAATTTTCCGTTATTAAAACTTTTTTATACCGATATCCGTTTGTTTGTACTAAGTTTTATTAATTAAAAAATTATTAAAATATAACGGACTTTTTATATAATAATATAAAAAAACGTACGGGGTTTTAATTTACAAGTAATAATAAGATTTTTAGTAAATATCCGTTAAAAAGTTTTTAAAGTATTTTTTATTATTATATAATAAAAGTAATTAATTTTAAGTAAAAAATATATTATTTAATAAAAAAATAAATTAAATTAATAGTTAAAAAATAAAAATAAATAATTAAATATAAAAAAAATTATAAAAATATATAAATATAAAAAATAAAAGTTTTATTACTTATAATTAGATTACAACAAGTTAAGTAAGCTTGGTTTATAGTAATCTTAATAAGTTTAGTTTACGGTAAGTTTAGTAAGCCCGGTTTATAGTAAGTTTAGTAATCTATTACGTAACTATGAATTAAAAAGGGAAAGAGGGGAGAGACGGGCGCACCCAGAGTGGCCCGTTCCTTCGACCGTACTAGAGCTTGTTCTATAACACCGCTGTTTTTTCGGTTATATACGGGCTAATAAATATAATTTTAAAAATAAATAAAAATAAAGGTATTATTATTAATATATATATATTTAATAATACAAGTTTTTATTTAGTTTTTACGTTTAATCGAACGTTTTTTATAATATATTATTAATAAAGTTATTATTATATTTTATCGTTTTAAACTTCTGTTATAGTTTTTTTTTCGGAAGATTAAAAATCGGAAATAGTTATAAAAAATAAACGTATTATATTAAAATAAACTCGAAACTTTTTATAACATTTTAATACTTATATTATTATTTTAATTTATTTATTATTAATTAATATATATACGATATTAAAATAAGTTTTTATTTTAAAAATATTATTAATTTATAATAAAAATATGCGATATTTATTAATTATATATATAAAATTAATAATTATAATATTTAAATATTATTTATATATTTGTTAAAATTATTAAAGTAATTAAAATAAACGATTTAAATATTTATTAAATCCGGTATAAAGAACTTTTTAAATATCCGAGCGATTTTAAAAGATTAAAAAGATATTAATATAATTATTAAAAGTTTTTTTTTTTCGAATCTTTATAATATAATTATTAACGTTTTTAAATTTAAAAAAATAATCCGGGAAAACAGTTATAAAGTTTTAATAAATTTATATAATTAATTAATTAAATTTAATATTAATTTTAATATAATTTTAATAAATAAAAATTATTTAATAATATAAATAATAATTTTAAAAATAGTTTAATAAAAAATAATTATATATAAGCTCGATAATTTTTATATATTATTTATTTTCGCGTAAAACAGTTTTTATACGAAATTTATAATTTGTTTTTTTATTATAACCGTTTTCCGCCCGAGTTTTATAAAAAATACAAACTTTTTAATTTATTATAATTAATATTATATCGTGTAATTTTTTTAACGTTTTTTCGGTTAATTCGGGCTCGAATTATATAATTATAAATAATAACGAAATTTTAAATATTTTTAATATATTTTTTTTAAATATCGTAAATTTCGTTATTTAAAACTTTTAAAAAAACTTCGTTATAAATTATAAAAAACGTTATTTTTAATTTTAAAAATTATATTTTAAAAAAATTATAAAATTAAAAATTACGATAGTATAATTTTTTTTATAATAAAAAATATATTAATTATTATAAAAAAAATATTAAAACTTATTTCGAATTATATAATTGTATTTAAAAGTTTAAATTATAAAATAATTAAAATATTAAAATTAATTTATTTAAAATAAAAAATTTAAAAAATTAAATAATAAATTATTTATTATTATTTTTTTTTATATTTTTATTATTTATTTTATTTTATTTTATTTTTTTTATTATAATTTTAATAATAATAATATTTTTTTACGCGTTTTATTTTATTTCCGTTTTTTTTTTAATTTATAAAATAAAATATTAAAAGTTGTAATTTTAATACTACAATTAATATATATATTATTACACTTTTAACGCGTTTATAAACGTTTTAATTATTATTTTAATTATTATATTAATTATTATTTTTATTTTCGTAGTTTTAATCGGTTTTTTCCGTTTTAATAAAACTAGTTTTAATTGTTAATTTATTTTATTTATACGAAAACAACTTTAACCGGCGTTTATAATTATTTTATTAATTAACGTTTCGTTTATATTATTTATATTAATATAATTATTATTAAAATAAACGCGTTTATTTTAATTAAAAATTATTAAATAAATTTTTTATTTTATATAATATATTAACGTGATTAAATTTTTAATTAACTTTTAATATTAATAATTATTTTAATTAAGATTTTTTTTAAACTATTGTTTCGATTTTTTAAAAATTTTAACGTTTTTTTTTAAATTTATCCGAAATTAATTATATATTTATATTTTTAAATATTTCGATCGAACTTTTAAAAAATTAACGAAAATATAAAACTTTTCGTATATTTATAAAAAAAAACACCGGTTTAATTTATAAACTTTTATAATATTAATATAAACTTTATATTTTTATTTAAATTATTATTATAAAAACAAGTATAATTTTAATTTGTTTTATATTATATTATAAAAATTATAATATTATTAATAAAACTTATAATATTATTAATAAAACTTATAATAAAATTATTATTATTATTATTAAAACAAACGTACGTTTTAATTTTAACCCGTTCCGGTTTATTTTATTATTTTTAATTTATAAAAAAATTATTATAAAAATAAAAGTTTAATTATAATAATTTTAACGTGTTTATAAAACGGAAACTTAAATATAATAATTTCAACGTATTTATAAAATAAAAACCCGGATATAATAATTTTAATATATTATATAAAAAAATTAAAAATATTTTTATTAATTTTTTATAATTAAAATTTATATAACAAATTAAATTATTATTTCGTAATAATTTAAATTATAATATTTAATTAAATTTTTAAAATTAATAAAATTATTAATAAAATACGTAATTTATTATTTTAATTAAAAATTTCGAAATTAAATAATTAATTAATTTAATTATTTAATAGTAATAATATTTAAACAATTATAAATATTAATAAATATTATATAATAATATAAATATTAACTTATTTTTATTTTTTATTAAATTTATTAATAAATATAAAATACGAAATTATTAAAACAGTTTTATTAATTTAATTAAATATAAATTTTTAAAAAAATTTAAAACATTAAATTTATAAGTTTAAAAATAATATAAAACATATTAAACGAAATATTTAATATAATATTTAATATATTAATATATTTTTTCCCGTTTAATAAATCGTATTAAAATTAAATAATATAATCAAGTTTAACAAAATCGGGCTAATTATAATATATTTAAATAAAACTCGTAGTACGAGCAGGTAGGCTTTGTCTTTTTATAGTTATTTATACTTTTATTACTAAAAGGGACCTAGCCTATCTAGATTACAAAAAGATGGTGTACGACCAGCGATATATCATTCAGGGGAACCACGTTCCCGTCTGCCTTGGCAATGTACCTAGATTTGATCATGCCGTATCATTACGACGGCGATGTTTTTGTACATACGCTTCCTGTTCCTCGGCTGAGCTTGGCGGCCTTTGTTCGATTTGCCTAGCAACGAAACTGACAAGAGCGCTGATGTCGACGCGGTTGGCTCTGGGTTCAAGGCAGTTCACAAGCTACATGTTCTCCCTGGTGACGCTGAACTACAGAATATACAATGGCCATCTCATGATCGTGAAAGTTGAGCGAGCTAAGCTTCCTAGTCGGCAGCCCCTCGGTCTCATCAGTTCAAGCAGGAAACGAAAGCATAGAGCCTGTCAAGAGAAGCAACTTGAAGGCAGTGATGTTTTCGCAGCAGAATTTCGATCTGTTATGTAAGAGGCTAAGTATTTGATAGGAATAGCAACAATGCCTTAGAATAAGCCTCCTCTTTAATAATAATCTCATGCTTAAAACTTGGACTGTTCTTCCTAAGGACGCTTTCTGTTGTCAATGCGGTCTGAGCGCGGACGTAACTGCTCGCTAGTTTTCGCGGAGTGCTATGCTTGTAGTGTCTAAGTCTGTGCTTCAAATTTAAGGATTGATCGTGGTATTAAACATTAAACGATGAAGTTACTGTTCATCAAGCTTGCTTTCATGTAAGTTCAAGGAGTAGCTAGAGTCTCGAAATCGTAGTTAGGATAAGCGAACTCTCATAGTGGAGTACACGGCAACTAAAAATCAAGTTTCAGCGCGATCGTGGGAATCTTACCTAATACCTAGTTAGACAATTCCAGGGTAAAGTCCTCTACAACTTGTCTCACTCATAACCGTAAATGAAATCGAAGCATATTCATAGATCTAGAAATAAGACAATTGCAGCACTGTGCCCAAGTCTTATTGGCTCAATTGAAGAGGCCACAGCCTCGCCGTCGCAGCCATGTCCATCGAGTTCGAGAATATCCTCAACTTCCGCGATGTCGGCAAGACCGTTAACGACTATCTCGGACGAAAGTACGTATCTACGTATCTCCCATCTCACACCATATACAGATGCAGATTTGATATAATTGCCTAGATTATTAGCTAACTAGAAGTACAGAGTTGTCCGAGAAGGCGTGCTATACCGCTCAGCTCGACCCGGTACGTGATCATGCACGATCTGCACTGCAGCCTGGGACGAATTCCATCATCCTGTCCTAACAAACATCGTGTATCGTGTAGATGACGCGACGCTGGGCGATAGGAAGAAGCTCACCCAAGAGCTGGATATGCGGACGGTGATCGACCTGCGGTCCAAGTGCGTTTGTGTCTATCTCACAGCCCACGAGTACTCAACCGTATCCGAAGGCGTCATAAGCTGACCGGCCGTGAACAACCTCTCAAGAACCGAACATCTGTCACAGGCCAAGAAGCGGCAAGCGGACCTCAAGATCCCGTCTCTTCTACAATCGAACGCCGCGCTCGCGGAGCCCATGCAGATCCCGGGCCTGGCGTACCGCGAAGTCCAAGTCACAGGGAAACGACTCGAACGCGCTCTGGTCTGCCAGCTCTCGTGGTGGGATTTCATGTACGTTCTACGACAGACCATCCCCCCCTTTTTTGTTTGCCCTCTTGTATATTACTCCATATGTCTAGCTGACAGCTCACGTATATCATAATGACAGTAAGCTCATCGTCCTCGTCATCTTCGGCTTCCGCACCCAGGCAGCCAAGATCATAGGGGAGCAAGTAATGCAGCCCGTCGGACTCGTCGGCCTGACGCTGATAACGCTCGACGAGTCCGGGCCAGAGATCGCCGAGGTGAGCTCCCCCTTTCCCTTTCCTTTTTCCTACTCCCCTATAAATACATCCACATATATATATAGATGTGTATATATGTGTGTGTATAAATACATCCCTATTATAATCCACAAATCTAACATCCCCCCCTCCCCACCGCAGGCCCTCCGCATCCTCAGCACGCAAACCCAGAACCCCTCCCTAGTGCACTGCACACAAGGCAAAGACCGAACAGGCATGATCGTGGCGCTAGCCCTCCTAGCTCTGCACATACCCTCGTCCGCCGTAGCGCACGACTATCTACTCTCGCAGCCGGGGCTCGAGCCCGAGCGGGCCGAGCGCGTCGCCGAGATGCGGTATATCGGCCTCGATTCCACCTGGGGCGACTGCGACCCGGATATGATCGCCCGTGTCCAAGGACACCTCGACGTCCGCTACGGCGGCGTCGATGCGTATCTGGACGCTATTGGTTTTGGCGGGGGGGATAGGGCGAGGTTGGTGGAGGCGTTGGGTGCGTGAGGAGGATGTAAGAAAGACGAGAAACGAGGGGATGAGGGGGGAGTGTATTACATAAGTAGATCTGGTTGTCAATTGTCGAAGAAAGCGCAATGCGATGAGAGCATGGACAATAGTCCTTTCATTTAGGCATTCTCATTTTCTGTCTCCGACGTTAGCACGTCGTTTTGTTAACCGGCTTCGTTGTCACATATCGGAGTCACTTAGGAGCAGATGGCACAATTGAACATGGATGGAATCTTGTCTATTTCTTTCTAAAACGACCTTGCATCCAGCAACGGTACATCTTGAGCTTCTTCGCTCTATTTATAAGTAGCCGTCTATCAACGCCAAGCTCTTCAATATCGAACAGGTGGGGTTCGCCTGCGGCAGCGGAATCAGGAGCAGTTTTATCTGTGTCATCCTTTTGATCCACGGCAATTGTCTCATCGGAGACACCGCTCCATATCCGAGTAAGTTCGTCTTTCTCAAAGAAATAGACGCGTGTACCATCGCCTCTGATGTAGAAATTCTCTTCGAGGTAGCGGCCCTTCTTGAATCGGACCTGCGTGAGATCTCCCCTACCGTAGTCGCGAAAGCACACCTGCCCGCCAGGTTTCAGCACGCGATGGATATTCCGAACTGCTTGTTCCCATTGCGACGGTGATAGGGCAGAGAATATAAAGATCATCAGTACGACGTCTACAGTGTTTTCTTCCACGTCAGGTGGCAATTCTTGGCCCGCGATGTCCCACACGTCGGCTTGCATCAGCTCGGTATTGTACTCGGGATGGGACCGCATGACTTCTACCGCTTTCTTCGAGAAGTCGCAAGCATGGAGTTTAAGCTTGGAATTCTTGTTGTTGGCGAGGATGGGGAAAGCTGTGTTGCCAGCACCTGCGCCTACTTCTAGAACGACCTTGGGCCCAGCGTCTTCAGTCGTAACAGTGTGGAGCACAGGAAACTCCTGTTGTAGCCACTTGCGATTCTTGAAGAAGTTGGCTGTATTATTTTTGTAGAACAGGTTCCAGAATTTCGCGGGATCGCCATTGTACTTATCTATGGCCAGGATCTGTTAGCCATGCATGATATGACATATTATGCCACGATAAATGCAGGAAAGGTAGGTGAAGAGTCAGATGGGAGCGAAAGACTATTTGATGTGCGTTGTCATCATATCTAGTCAGATGAACTATGCATAATGGGGTATCATCACAACACCGGGTTGAGTAAACAAATAAAGACGGAAGAGGGTACATACTCTTGTCTGAGTCGGAGACTGGCGACGCTCGCTGCATGGCGAATTGCTGCTCAGAATACTCCTTGTATGCGTCGTCAGTCTCCACATGATCCCAGGCGTTGAACTCGAAGACATCGTCGCCCTCATCCAAGTAACGCGAGCCAAACATGAAGGGATCGGTCCGCTTCATGTTATACTGTGGGTCATGACTTCGGTGAGGCGGGATTTGGGCAGACTTTGCCTCTATATCTGTCTCTGCCGCCGGTATTGTCTCCTGCACAGTCAATGCAGCAGTCCGCTTCTCCAAGTCAAGATCTGGTGAAGGCACCGCATTGACTTCAGTAGTCGTGGTAGCGGTCATTGTGTAGGAATTGAGAATATCTCTCTCTTTCGTTTCATACTGGCCATGCACTCAATATTCGATTGCTCGTTGACATCTTCAGAGTTGTTATGGAACAACGCAGAAAGTGTTGGGAAATGGGAGAAAAAGCTTTGGAGTTGGCGATCCCAGAAAATTCACGTTAAGTAAATTAGCACTTGTGGCTGAAAGGCTAACGGTTCGAGTGCTAGCGGGCCGCTAATCTGACCGCTAATCTAAGTGTAGCACTCGACAAATTAGGACTAGCGCATTCGCTCACATCGTGAGCGTTTCCGATCGCGCAACGGAGTATTACGGAGTACCATACATACAATCAATAGGAAGTAGCAAAACACAGCTCGAAAATGATTGCTCAGAATATTTCCTATTCACTTAGCTACGGTAAGTTATTGTTATTAGTTCTCTTCAGTTGAGCAAATAATTTGTGGAGAGTGTCATTGCGCACGGAACTTCTTGAGGTGTGAAGCTTTCGTCCAGACTACTAGCTTCGAACGCGCTCCTCGCTAATTACCGAAATTATATCTTAGATATCTCCAACTCTACTTAGACTTTCGACAACGAGTTGTAGCTTTGGATTTCACGACTAGCATGCCTACCTAGTTTTCAATGACAGGAACCAACTTGCCCTGGTATTCATAGAAACGTTGCATATCCCGATAATACCTTAATATAGACGAGATCCTGGTTGTCAAGAAGAACTCTTTGTGATCTGCACTCAAACCAAAGTCAACATCCCCGAAGTCTAAGGCTTTGAGCTTCCCGTCCACAAGCTGATAGTTCCCGGGGTTCGGATCCAGTTGGTGTACATCGAAACTGTGAAGTGTCCGTAAACACTCTTCGAGTAGCTCTGATAACTTCTCGAGCTCGAGTAACGCGCCTTCTGGCGACGCCAACGATACACCTCCAAGGTCCTCGAGCAATAACCATCTAGTGCTGTTGTGTCTAATCTGACCGTAGAGTATTGGGACTGATATCCCTTGAACAGCCTTGAGTCGGCGGTATGCCTTGCATTCAGTCTCAAACAGCTCTTCATCCCCCTTCCGCTGTGGTTTGATGATTAGAGAACGAGGCAAAAACCACTCAGGGAAAATTCTGCGGATCCAGGGTCGAGCAAAAGAGGGCATATGGTCGAACCAGAACCTGAAAAGCCATGGGATTCCGAGTGGATTAACAGTAAGTCGAAGAACGTCCGGGTACATGGGGTTGGCCACCACGCCGATCGCGGAAACATAACGGGTTCGGAACCAGAAATTCTATTTTTCATTACAATTGTCAGTCTGGCTCGCGTGACCAGGTAGGATTAGCATACGACTGGTTGGGTCACCGGAAAAGGCGCTCGGGCGACTGAGTTATCGGGGAGGCGATAGTGTCTATTCTCTCCGGGCTCATATATGGGAAAGAAGATCTTGTTGTGACTTGGGTCCCATATTGGTGGAGGGCCCTGAGGGGCATTGGCGGGATTATCCTCTCGCATATTGATGGGCGTATTCGAAACTGGTGAGAAGTGAAGCCAGTCTGAACGAAAACTTCACACCTCAATGAGTCATATAGGGTGTACGGCATGGCCCCGCGAAGAATGAATTCGCATAGGTAGGTACTGTACCTAGCCCCACGCGTTAGGCCTAATTGCCAGGAATATAAGTCATAAGAGTGCTGCCTACCTTTAACAGACGTTCCCAATAGAACTCAATGGTCTAGCGGTAAAGTAGTCGGCAGGAGAAACTACTCGAAGTTTACTGAGGGTTTTCCGGTCGAGGCCAGGTAAAAGCTAAAACTTTGCAGCACAGGGGCATTTGACTCGCTCTGTCCCAAAGCGCCTGACGTGACGTCCTATGTAAGACCTCGATTCTTTTTTTCTTGTTTTTTCTCTCTAAATCTCGGACCTGGTGAGAGAGTTCGGCAACAGAGCCTTGACGATGCACGTCAATTATTTTTGCTACCTACCTCTCTTCACCGGGCCAATCAGCTAATTCATGCCACTTTTGCCCTAGATGTCAAGATAGCAAAGACCCTGCCATATATTTCAGAATCAACTTTATGAAAAACGGTATTCTAGAATATTTCAAGTAGCGTGGGGTGATAATAATGAAACCTAAAGAAACGAGCATACCCGACAAGTTCCCTAACTCTATCTCCTTCAAAAGCGAGACTCCCTAACCCCAGTTTATTGGGCAGTACGGCCGTTTTGCGGACCATTTTCTTCTACATAGATAATACATGGATTGCTTCCTCAGAACCTGCAATAAAACGTCATTGTCGGTGTAGATGTCGTTTATTATCGTATATCGCATACCGCACTCTAGGCGCCAAGGTCGATTTCACATTACCAGCTGCAGTCAAGCTGTGGAAGACACCCAGCCCTACCAGTCTCGAGGTCATCTGGTTATACGCATAAAGGAGCGGGACCCCAAATTAGCATTGCTTACACGTACACCACGGAACCCAACGTGGACTCGACTAAGATAGATATGAGCTAAATAGGGTATACTGGAAAGTTTTGAGGGTTTTCGGTTAAAGATCACGAAACACAGCAAAGGCAGTGCCGGCTGTAGAAAAAAAAAAGCATCGATTATCTCATCGGCGACAACTTTAACTATCGAGTGTCTCCCGCCGAAGTCCATGTCACTGCAGCAATACCGTGGCGCTACGCAATTTAAGTTCACCGGGCTCTATTCCTCAGCAACGACGTCGTTTTGCTCGTAGTACCGATAAACACCCAGTGTGTACTCCTGTCTCTTGTCGCTGGCCAGATACGCCGCAATATTGGGGCGGGCGCGAACTGCTTCACATAATTCGAAGACGTGGTTGTATTTTCCAGACACTCTGGCTTGGTTCAGCGCTTTCGGGAAAGCGAACTGGACGCCGTCGAGACACTGTTTAAGAGATTCACTCAGTTGGCGATGCGGAGTGTGCTTGGAGCGGACTGTAACAGAAAAAGATACGATACCATCAGGGTACATACCTGGAAGAGAACTATGTCGGCGTAAGTAAACAACTCACCCAACAGCCAAAAACCCTTGCTGTTGGCCAGCACCTTTTCCCAGTAGCTGAGGTGCTTTGGCAGGCGAGTCTTGACCCATTCCTTGCTGCTTCGAAGACTTTCCTCCTTCTGATCCTCCCAGTAGACGTCATGCGAGATGGGATGGTGGGTATCACGGACTTCATCACTCAGACCGTCGAGCGCCGTGAGAGCAAACGCATTGACCCGATAGATGTCGTTTTCTCGGGTACCAGCAAGCCCGAGCTTGGGACCAAGGTACATAAGGATATTGCTGGTCTGCGAAATAAATAAGTCGCCATGACGAAAAAACGGAGCGGCATAGTAAGGGGGGTTTCCGTTTTCGCCGACGTATTCATCGCCGACGTATGTCGCGACGGTCTTCTAGCACTGTTCGAACCCTTGCGACGCAGTATCCTCGTACGGGGCTTTGGCTTCCTCGAGAGCTAGGCGGATATGCTCACCGTGGCCGGGAGCACCGCAGTAGTATATGATCTGGTACCGAGCAGAGGCCATTGTGTGGAGGGATCCTACCGAAGAGATATATATAGCCTTAAGACGGTGATCGTGTGATGTTTTTGTTGAGCAGAAGCTGGAGTAAGCGGGGTGAAAAGTTTCAGAGACGGCAACAAAAATGGCCTAGGAATGAATGATACCCGGTTGCTCGTCTTTGTTTGCCTCTAGGAGCACTCGTGCGACTGTTGGCAGACGAAATACGAAGTACCCATGGGCAGGTAGATCAATGGCGGCGAATTGACAACATACATACAGAGCAGCTCAGGTAAATATATTAGGCAGATAATACATGTACCCGATTATGCCGAGACATGTATGTTGATGGACGCATTGACATGTCAATAGTTGGTCTTTCATGATGCCTCATGCATATAATTAGGTACATTTCGGAAGGCTTGCCATGTTACGACCGACGCCTAAGGGCACATAGGGCTTCAAGGAGTAGACATCTTGCTCAAGTCGCTACATATAGGTGACTGTAACAGGTATGTACGGTAGATGTAATGGATGCTGCCACTCTCGGGTTGAGTCGCCTTACAGATGCCTATTGAGAGGAAGAAGCTCGCGTCTGTGTGGTCTGTGTCTCAAGGCTGGGGATGGCTATGGTGGATTGTTCGCTGCTTCTGACATATCATAGGCGATAAGTTGGGAAGTGTTAGATTTGAGAGAGAGTAGGTATCCCAATATGTGAAGCCCGGCGGAGGGGAGGTCCAAATGGATTAGCTAAGCATTTTAGCGCGCATAATGCGAAGATCTTATCGTCACGACTGTCGTTGCAGCTCAATACGACTTGCAACTTGCAGAATAAAACAATTTATTGTGTAGAAAAAATAGACGGGCACTTCAAGGTTGCTCATTCCAATCGTTTTTTACTTCAATCGCATAGAATGGATTTCATACAGCCCACCTAATTATAGACTCCCTGACGTACCTACCTCTCAATACCTACCTAATTCCTATTGTTGCTTGGCCATCAACGTCCTCCCACCAACCAACCATGCCAGCAGCAGCCCGCCTTCCCCCCCGTCTCGCCCACGTCTTCGCATTCCCACGGCCGCAGGCTGCCCTAAGACAACGCCCGCTCAGACGAACATTCCTCAACTCGATCCTCCCCTCCTCTCCTCCTCTCCCAACACAAACCCTCACAGCCCGGCGCCGACTGCCCTACAACCACGCCGCACTATACCGTTTGATCGTCGACATCGACAGCTACAGCGCGTTTCTGCCGTACTGCAGCGCGTCGCGCGTGACGGCGTGGACCACCACAGCGGGGCAGGAGGACGGGCGGAGGTGGCCCACGCGAGCCGACCTGACCGCCGGCTGGGGCGGTCTCGAGCAGACGTTCACGAGCCGCGTGGTCTGCGTGCCGGGGTCGATCGTCGAGGCTTTGAGCGGGGCCGGGGCGCGCAGCGGGATTCCTGCGGAGGTTTTGGCCAGACACGGCCTCCACGAGTCCTCTTCATCTGCCTCCCCCACGACGACGAGCGGTAGTGGAGAAGGAGAAGAAGAGGGCGTGTTCAAGACGCTGGTGACGCGGTGGACTGTATCTCCCGTCCCAGCTGCGGACCAAGCTACCGAGGATGCTGGTGTGGGATCTGGCGGGCCGAGGACGGAGTGGAGCGACGTGGACCTGAACATCCGCTTCCAGTTCGCGAACCCGCTGTACGCGGCCGTGAGCTCGGCCGTCGCCGACAAGGTCGCGCCGCTCATGATCGAGGCCTTTGTCGAGAGGGCGAAGAAAGTTCTAGGCTAGGCTGGGCTGGGCTAGGGGTTTGGGATCGGATTTAGAAGAGCGATGCCATGGTAGCTTCCTAGCTTGCTACGCTCTACGTAAGACGCATCAGGGGCTCTTGTTGTGCGACTTGGTGAGCACCGGCTTACCAGGTGGCCCCTAAGGTGCTTCGTATCGAGAGCAACGGCAAATCGTGGGGCCCAAAGAAGATGGTGCCCATGGCCGTGATCACTACCTCCATCGTCGTGACTCTTTACCAGAGGGATCGCATACACGTAGTAGGCAATTCCTGGCTCGAACACCCAAGTATAGGTTTTCGAGATGGTCGCTATAGACATCACTAGAGAATCCAAAAAAGCAATTCACCAAGAGATTTTTATACCAACATTGTTTGATGAGTTTTTTTTGTTTCCAATTTTTGTAAAAAACAAATAAATCACTATTATGACTCTCGTCTCCGGCGCCAAGCTAACTATCTAGAAACATTTAGTCTAGCTCCAAACTTCAGAGCTGGAACAAGATCCAATGGCTTCGCTGAACGGACGCTACAATATTGTACGTGATATGTATGCATTAGCAAACAGGGCGATGCCGGAAACCTAGCCAACCTAATCGTTGAAACTTCTTATTCTCGATAGCGACATGCCACACGAGCGCCTATGTTCGCCAATGTCAAGTAACGATAAATCCATCTCAGGATGGGGGTATAGTGCAAAGTCGACTCGGACGATGGAATCCATCCGAGAAGATCCCATGAACTCTAGATGATGGGAAGAAATGTAAATGCTGTCAACGATATTTGCGGTTGAGGAAAGATCTGGCTCGTAGAATTGACCCTTAACACCTGAAAACATAAACAAACCGGCCCGTCTCTATCATCTTCTCCTAAGTAGAATGTAAGCTCGCGTTCACGTGGCAGACTGACTTGTCCATGGGGTTCACCTACTTCTTGCCTGATTTTGTCTGTTTTCCACCCACCACCCAGCCTAACACACCGCCCGCGCCTTTCCCGCTTGCTTTTCTTTGTGGCTTGTCGACCTGAATAACCGCAGGCCTGAGAGTCCCGGCGGGTCCCATCCCGTGTTGCTGTGGTCTCATGTGCTGGGGAGGCGCCGGCATTGGACCACCTGCTTGTCCACGGTGGGACATACCAGGCCTCATACCGGGGGGTATACCACCCTGAAACCCGGCCATTCTCGCGTGAGGCGGTATGCCTGCAGCGCCGGCCGGGATACCACCGGGGCGCCCAGGCATCGGTGCCGACATACCTGGGCGGTCCATCGGCCACATCTGCATCGTCACTGCCCAATCAGGCTCTACCACTTTGTCCCAGACTTGCGGGAGAATGATTTCGCCGTTAGGTCCAATGAGATCATAATGGCCATGCTGGACATGGGGGCCGATTACATCCACGTGCACAAACGCTTGCTTGATAAGCTCTTCCATGCCCTATGTAAACAGACGTTAGTACGTGCGTATGCCGGAGTCGGGTGCCTCGACGTACCTGCCATGTCTGGCAAATGTGGAAAGGGAAGCTGAACTTCCTCCCAACAGCGTCCTTAAAGCGGATGGGAGCCTTGTCCTTGCCAAGGTTCTTTCGATTGGCCTCTTCTGCCTTGGCTTTGGCTTCCTCAAGGGCTTGCTTTTTGAATGCATCGTCAGCCTTCTTCTTGGCATCTTCCGCGGCCTTGGCGGCCTCTGCCGCTTTCTTCTCCTCTTCGATCTTCTTCCGTGCCTCGATTTCCGCCTTGAGCTTGGCCTCTTCTTCCAAGGCCTTCTTCCACTCAACTTCTTCCGCGGCTTTTTTGGCTGCAGCTGCTTTGGCTTCTGCCTCGGCTTTGATAGCAGCATCCAGTCTGGCCTTAGCAGCAGCCTCTGCTGCCGCTGCCGCCTCCGCCGCCTTCTTTTGTCTCTCCTCGGCCTCTTTGCGCTCCTTCTCTAACTTGTCACGGGCATCTCGTTCCATGCGTGCATAGGTTTCTGCCTCTCTCTTGGCTCGCTCGGCTTCCTCTTTACGCTCTTTCTCTAGTCTGTCGCGCGCATCTCGTTCGAGGCGAGCGAGCGCCTCTTTTTCTCTCTGAGCACGCTCAGCTTCTGCCTTGCGTTCGGCTTCTAGCTTGTCACGCGCGTCTTTTTCCGCGCGAGCAATGGCTTCTGCCTCCCGTTTCTTTCGTTCAGCCTCCGCTTTACGCTCTGCTTCGATAGCTTCACGTGCTGCCTTCTCGGCCTCTCTTCGCGCTTCTTCAATCTCCTTTTTTGCCTTCTCCAGTGCGATTCTTCTTTCCTCTGCCCGGACCTCTTCCTCCCTGCGCAACTCTTCCATTTTGCGGTGGAAGGCCTGTTCGGCCTCCTCCCTGATACGGGCCTCGAGTTCCTTCTGTTTAGCCTCTGCCTCTCTCTTTTCCTGGTCCTTTTTGATCTCTGCAAGTTGCTTCTTCATCGCCTCCTTCTCGGGGTCTTCTTTTGGGGGCTCAGGAGGGCTCGGCGTCTTGGGTGCAGCAATCTCGGTGGGAGGGGGTGGAGGAGCTTGCCAGTGGTACTGTTGTAAAGGACCACCTGGCCCTGGGAAGCCAGGAGGATTGAAATAATTTCCATGCCCAGGCCCAGGCCCATGGCCACGCCCATACGGCATCATATCGCCCTGTTGTCCCCTCCAGGGTTCGTTACCGTAATAATTCGGGCCGTTCGGGGCAAAGGGGTTGTTTCCACCAAACGGGGCGCCGAAAGGAACCATTCGTGACTCATAGGGACCATAGCCGGGGGCGCCCACATGACTTTGTGGATATCCTTGGGGCGGAGGGCCACGGCCGCCATAATAATGGCCGGCCCCGGGTGGTGCATACCCACCGGGACCACCATGGCCGTAGTCATAATAATCTGAATCCAGGCTGTCTGCTGGTGGGCGAGAGCCCCTACGGCGGGAAGCTGGTCGTTGAGTTAGTGTATGCTGTCGATGAGTGTCCCGGGGATGACGGCTTTCAGCGCGATGATGTCTTGCCGGGCTGGAAGCGGAATCTGAAGGATCAAGTTCGTCTTCGGAGTCGACTAGGTCGTCGTCTTCCCATTCGTCTTCTTCTTCTTCGTCGTCCTCGTCTTCGTCATACGAGGTACTCTCCCTGCTCGCTTCTTCGTGGTGTTGGTGTTGGGGGTAGTAATACTCGGGCTGAGCGTTCGAGCGAATGCGAATGCGTGTCCTGGATTGCCTGGGTGGCTGGTTATTCATCCCGTGTTCCGTATGTACTGGATGAGTCCGAGGGGGAGCCGCAGCTTACGACATTGAGGGCACAAGACGGGCTCGTTGTGTTTTTCTTGGGATGAACGTCGAAGAGAAGCCGGCACGGCTGCTGGAACGGGCAATGTGTCTGGGTACGTTGATACCGATGTAGGCGGTGCTTCTGTAACAAGCTGCGATGAGGATCCAATTCGCACTTTCGAAAACAGGCCAATAACAACACAAGATGAAAGACTAAGACAGCAGATGGCCAATTTACGGCGGTGTGTTTTTGTGAGAGGCTTAGTCTGTGTGTGTGTCGGTGTTGTGTGCAGGACCTGCGGTGGGACTGGAGGACGAGCAGGCAGTAGGAACAGGTCGGTTCGTTGCCGGTAGGCTGTATAATACTGCCCAGGAATTTGACGGTGGATACAGCTGAAATGCCGGATTGGATTCTGGAGAGTATGAAGCAGGAAGACCGGAGCACATTTAATAGCAAAAGGTGCTAGTTCGTGGTCTGCGTCGGGGTGGTGTGTGGGTGATCCTTGCTCGACAGGGCGAGAATGGGTTGAGTTGGGCGCAAAATTGGTCGGATTGGGTTCTGTAAGTTGTCGCGGTGTGGGAATGCGGGCGGTTCAAGTCGTCCAGAGTGTCTAGTGTCCACAGAGAGCGGGGGCGACGGCTTCTAAGCTGGTCGCAGTGGACAGTGGGCAATGGACCAGCGGTGGTCAGGTTGTGTCTTGTGCGGCGGTACCGCAGAGATGAGGTAGGGAAGCCCAAGATTGCGTACCGGTACCGGTGGGGGTAACGAAGGGTAGCCTGCAAAAGGTGGCTTTCGCGGGTACCGGTACAAGTATGTAGGTAAGAGGGCAGGCAGGTAGGGCAGTTCAATGCCAGTTGAGGATGCGTATGCAGCTACCTAGGTACTGTAGGTATCCTGAGCGCAGCGCGTGCAACTAACCGATCCGCTGCGTAGGTGGATCTCTGTTGTCGCCCTCGGGTCACTGCCCGTGACGTACCTATCAAGTTGCGCTCTGACAATGGGTGATCACGAATGGGAGAGCGAGGTCAAGTCGCAAGAGGATCCCTTCTCGCGAGAGCTGTCAAAGCCGCAAGGAAAGAAGGGAAGCGACGGGAGACGACCTCGGAGGCGCAATAAGAGGCACGATCTACCCCGTCTCTCGTCCTCCCTTGAGTTTAGGTTACGGAGGAGTCAGTGACGGTAGAGTCAGAGGGGGCCGGACGGGTAAATATACCTACACATGTGCGAGTGCGACTGACAAAACACGGGCAGCCTAACACAGAACCCACGAGCCGGTCAGCTACCTAGCAGGTAGACCGTAGAGGGGGTGCTTTACTGTATGCAACTAACAATGAGGACATCAAGCAGTACGCGCACGCGCACTACACAAAGAGCGGTGGATCCTGTAGGTAAGACCATCAAGGGAGACTGCGCGAGCTGAGCAAATCAGAGGCCGGCAAGTGATTTATCTAAGGCATAACCAAGGCATAACATCCAACTTAGTGCCTCCCAGGCGTCCGAGGTGCAGCACACCCGATCCGTCTACCTAAGGTAATAGTCGATGTGTAAAGAGCACATACAGAGTACGGACGGGAAAGATGGGCCTCCAGTCGACCGCAAGCAGGATCATCACGATGCACCTCTTATCTCTTATACCGTACTCCGTACACCTGCATTGAATAAAAAGAGGGGTGCAACCAAGCAGCACGCATGGGCTTGACATTGTTTCCCATGGTTAGGATTACCCTACTATTAACCGTTTGTGCTTCCAGGTTGATCCAGGGTGTATCGCCTGATTTGAACATACCCAAGATACGAAGATGCATGATGCACATATGAAAGCGCCATACTAGGCAATGAAATGGTACGCATAGGTGCGTGAAAATCTGTGTTACCGGCAACAAAATCGCACGGTCGAGTCCTCACAAAGACCGGAGGAGAAGAACCAGAAGGTGTGGAGAGTGTGAGAAAAGGGATATTTCGTAGGGTGTATGCAAGTTGCAGGTGCAGCAAGCGATCTCTTGGACATCAGGGGATCTGCCGGCTTAGGAAGAGAGACCGTGGAAAAAGAAATGTTCACGATAGAGTAGGAACAGCACGTCTTAGCTCGAGTGAGGCAAAGTACGCATAGGTAGAGTAAGAGAGCGTGGAGACCAGAGCCAAGTGGGCCTATACGGTGCAGTAGGTGCGTTGTTCATCAGCTTCAGAGAGGGCAGATGCTTCAAAATAATTACTATTGTAAGATCGGAGACAAATAGGCTCAAGGGAGGAAACAAACGAGTGAGACCAAGTGAGACGGAGGCACAATATGCACGACAAGCCGGCTGCAAAATCACCTCTGCCTATGGTACACCGCTGTTAAGATCATTATTGCAGGTGATGTACTGTACGGTACCTCGCCCTTATCCCGATTCTGCAGGTTGTTCGCCACCTAGTGTCAGTTAAGAACAAGAAAGAGGAGACACCTACGGCTGGATCACTCATCGTTGGCTTCTGCCTCGACCTGCTATGGAGGGCAACTTTGGCCGTGGGTAGAAATTCATAGTCGTACAATGTTGACGTACACCGAATAAGAACATCGGCGAATCCCCTCACGCCCTCAATGGCCCGGTGTGCTGAAGGAACAAGCCGCCGTGTTCTGGCCAGTGCGGTAGTATCCAGATCCCTCGCCTCATCACCAGGTTGCCAGCCATTCTGGACTTTTTGCTGTTGCATTCATTGTTGTGCTACCCCCGATGGAAGCACAGTGGTAGAGGCTGGTAGGTCCCTCTTATTCCACGGACATAGGTTGGGTCTACCTACCACTTGTCAGATGAATCAGAGAACAGCCCAGCATAACATTGGACGAAGAGCCTGGAAGGCCTACCATGAAAAAACGAGCCAAATAATGCGATGCTTGCATCAACAACGTCCGAGTTGAGAGTTGAGCTCGCATCTTTGGCACGGCATTGCCATACCATGCCATGCCATGCCATGCGCTGCGAGGCGTATGTTGTCTATGGTCCATATAATGTGTTGTACGTAGCATCCAAGTCAGGCAGTAAGTAAGGTAGAGTAAATAAGTTCCACAACATCTGTCGAGAACACAAGCTCTGCTAGAACCGAGTCAACAGTCATGATATGCACACAAACCCCTTTTTAGATGTCCCCTTGCCAAAGGCGACACAATATTGACACGACTGTGGTTCGCTACAAATACTCAGCTGCAGCAGTGTCTCTGCTGCCTCCGTTGCTTGGCCTGGCCGTGGCTTGACAAACCCGAGGGCACAAATGCTGTGGATACGACAACTCATTGGCGCTTACAACCACTTGACAGCTATGTGTGGGAATTATGTGCTTGCCAGCAAAGACCGGGTGCCACACGACCTCGGTTACCTAGATGTCGGTCGACAGAAGCGGATATCGGCGGCGGACGTGGTGTTCGTCGATCCTAGCGCAGAGGGTCGGATGGCTGCAGCTCTCACCACGGCTAGAGCCGTCTATCATAGCCGTATTTACCTTGTCGAGATGAACCCTGATCTTCATGATGCAGCAGCGAGCTGGAGTGAAGAGCATTTCGCAACTGTATGGGCTTTGCTCATAACAGCAATGAACAACAGGGGCCGTTGGTTAGTAGTATACATCTTGCACTTTACAATTCGCAGGGAGACAGATATACATACGAAGAATGTCATCGTGTTAGTAATAGGAGCTTTTAGTTGCTCATAGTGTAACTTCGGTCAGAATCATCGGAGAATAGCAGAATAACACTCCTCACTGGAGCCACGTGCCCGGAGGAAATCTAGATCAATGGGTCCTGATACTTCCAATTCCCATTCTCTTCGGTGGTGTACTGAAGTGTTTCTGCCTGCGACAGCTTTCTGCCCAATGTCCCACTGGGCGCCCTCCGACTGATGGATAGGGCTCCAACGGTAGGCCATAATTACCTGCTCCACTACGCATGCCAATATGCCGCACTACTGTCATGCATTCTGTAGCCTTACCCATAGGTCCAACTGGTGGTAGTGCCAAACATGAGCCAGTACCGGGTGCAGCAACACAAGAGGAGTTGCCCTGCACATAGAAAATACGATATTCCCGAATTCCACTCGGCATTGTCTCCTGTTTGGCTTGGAGTTGCATTATCTAATAGTGATCGAACGTGATTCGAGAAGCTCGCGTGCCGCTGCTATCTCGACTTTGCTATAGCCTTGCCAATCCCGCTCACCAGCTGAATTGCGGCGAATGATTTCCGCCAGTTTTTCCGTAGCCATTTCATCGAGTTTTTGCAGGGTGCTAGAAGCCGGGACGGGCCATTCTTCCGATTCTGTCTGTTTCACGGCTCGCGCGGGTGGCTCGTTAAGCAATTGCTGGGTAGTCTTGTCCGAAGTTAACGGCCGCTAGTCACACTTGCTAAAGATAAGAGGCGCTTACTAATTTGAGGCCATAGTAGCCTCGCAAATAATTATCACACAGCTCAATACTGCGACAAAACCGCTTCACAGCTTCCGTGAGCCGTCTAGGGGCATCAGATGTTCTTGCTGCCATAAGGAGCATCTCACCTAAGCGGGCGTGTATCTACGAGTAGGATATTAGCCTGGCAGCATACATGAGGGTAATCATCCAAGGCTAGCAAAATTTTGACGTACATTCCAGGCATTGGGTTGTAAGACAAGCACTTCTTCTTGAGCGAAGATAGCTTGGGCGTACAGGCCTTGAGCCAGGTATAAGTCGGCGAGTTCGGCCCAAGCCTCGGCATCAGTAGGAGACATGTCAAGCAAGGAGCTAAGAGCATTGACAGCCTCTGTAGTTCGGCCCATGGCTCTCAATAACGCAGCCCGTCGCTTTGCTATAGGCTAGGTTGTGTTCCATCAGTACTTGACGCGCTCTGGTAATCCCATCATCCGTACCTACCATGTTGGGGGGATTCGCCTGCAGAATCTGTTCGTACTCCTGAAGTACGAGCTCGAGGGCAGCATTATCGGCAGCTGTGGCCTCCTTGAACAGGCCTCTCAGAGCCATGACACGCTCATTATCATCGCCGAATCTGTTGACCAGCCTACTAAGACATTGGTGTGCAGACTCGTCGTCGCCTGTGCGAAGGCATGATAGCAAAAGGTTCTCATATACAGTCCACAGTTCTTGAGTTTCGGAGGCCGAGAGCGCAGACTGCAAGATAGAAGTTGATACGGCACCTGCTGAATTCTCGAGAATGCTGGGAGCTTGCTGTGAATGGAGCAGGGCGGTAGTCGGGGGAAGGTGGCTAGGAGGATGGAGGAGAGAGGAAGACATCTTGAACTGATGACCACACCCCGGCTACTCCAATACCAAGTACTAAACAGAGGCAGTCCCCTTTGTAGTTGTAGAAGTTGAAATCCAGATCGCGCTTTACCTTTCCGCTAGGTAAGGGGGGTTACATGATAGGCTAACCTTAAGGATGTAGCTGTACGTAGTCAGCGTCGGCATCGGCGTTAGTGTTAGTTGAGCCCCACCAACCCTCCAATGGCGTCGCTAGCTCCTAACTGCCTAAGCCTAGGGGGCCTTCCTAGGTCCATGTAAGTGACGTGGGGTTGTCCCGTACATTATTCTGTCTTGTGGACATTTGAGATCGTGTGTCCCGCAACACTCTTTATATACACCAAAGTCGCCGGCCTATAACTCTGCTGTCGATTCCGCCAGTGCACGGTCTGCACCACGCTGCGCACCGGCCTCTTGCAACCATGATTCGCCCTAATACACGTCTTCACAGCTCTTCCACACTGTAGATGCGCCCACGCCTACACCGACGTCCACCTTAGAACCGGCACAAAGGAGGAGCTGGACCGCCGATGCGCCCTCCGAGCCCATCATGTGCGCACCTTCACCTGGCCCCGCCGAGTCTCGGACACACCGGCGACCGCTTGCTGATGCTGATCCAGGTTCGAGAAATCGCTGTACGACCTCATCAGAGGCCTACGAAGCCACAAGGGCAACGAGAAGGAGTATATACAGAACTGTCTGAAAGAATGTCGCTCCGAGATCCGCAGCCAGGACCTGGGTGAGCCGCCTCTTCTTGAATCCTGACCCGGTCAACCCGGTCAACTCGGTCAACCCAGTCAACCCAGCCGAACCTGATTCAACAAGCCCGAGCTCCGAGTCTTGAATAGCCATGCTGACGATAGCCGTCGTCTTTGCCTAGATCTCAAGGCCACGGCCTTGCTGAAGCTGATATACTTGGAGATGTTCGGCCACGACATGTCCTGGGCGTCTTTCAACGTCCTTGAGGTCATGGCCTCGCCCAAATACCACCAAAAGCGAGTCGGCTATCTCGGCGCCATCCAGAGCTTCCGCCCGGACACCGAGGTTCTGATGCTCGCCACAAACCTCCTCAAGAAGGTAGGCCGTGGTCTTTGCTCTCTTTGCGCACCGCCATTGCTTACAGGGCACCACAGGATTTGACGGCCGCATCGACAACCACCATCGCCCTGCCTATCGTGACCCTCCCCCACGTTATCACGCCCTCGCTCGCGCTCTCCGTTCTTCCAGACATCTTGCCTCGTCTGAGCCATACCAGTCCTGCTATCAGGAAGAAATCAATCGTCACTCTCTACAGACTCGCCCTGGTATATCCTGAGACGCTTCGTGCTGCGTGGCCAAAGATCAAAGAGAGGCTGATGGACAGATCCGAAGACCCTAGTGTCACTGCCGCCATTGTGAATGTTATATGCGAGTTGGGCTGGCGCCGACCCCACGACTTTCTCTCCCTAGCTCCCCGGCTTTTCGAACTACTGGTGGACAGTGGCAACAACTGGCTGGCGATAAAATTGATTAAGCTGGTACGAACCGCCCTGTTCCTCCTATCTGCTCGGTCCGACTCCTCAGCTGACATGGTTGTAGTTTGCTACTCTGACGCCTCTTGAGCCGCGGCTGGTTCGAAAGCTTCTGCCACCGTTGACCGAAATTATCCAGACTACTCCTGCCATGTCCCTATTATATGAGTGTATTAATGGGATAATACAGGGCGGTATCCTGGGCAGTGGCGACGACACTACTGGGAAAGAAGAGATTGCCTCGCTTTGCGTGAGCAAATTGCGGAGCATGATCATGGTTGATGGGGATCCCAACCGTAAGTAGCCAAGGACCGCAAAGACATACCCTTGCTTACGTGATGGCCTATAGTGAAGTATGTAGCACTTCTTGCTTTTAATAAGATCGTCGACACGCATCCCTGGCTTGTCGCACAGCAAGAAGATGTCATTCTTGAATGTATCGACAGTGCAGACATATCAATTCGCATAAAGGCATTAGACTTGGTTCAGGGCATGGTCAGCAATGACAATCTAGTTTCTATTGTCAGTCGTCTTATGAGGCAGCTCAAATTGTCGTCAGCCATAGATCGCAAGAACGGGGCAAATACATCGAGCTCGAATCCCGAGAATTCGGACGAGGATGACCTGGAAAGGACAATCAACCCAACGCAAAGAGCGACCGAACAAATGCCCCCTCTTCCAGACGATTACAGGGTGGACGTGATTAATCGAGTGTTGAACATGTGTTCCCAGAACAACTATATTCACCTGAACGATTTCGAGTGGTATATAGATATCCTGACCCAACTAGTACGCATTGCCCCCATGCCGAGGAAGACGAACGACATGGACACCATAGTAGCCGCTGGGCGGTCCGAGCCTGGCGACATATCCGAGAAGATTGGCAACGAACTGAGGAATGTAGCCGTCAAAGTCCAAGCTGTCCGAAGCGCTTGCTTGCAAGCCGCGGAAATAATTTCGACCCAACTCAAAAGTGACGCACCCACAGGTCATCCACTCAACCAGGGGGTACTAGGACCAGTCGCTTGGATTATTGGAGAATATGCTACGGAGCTAGAGGCTCCAGAAGATACACTGGGGTTGCTCCTTCAGCTAATCCCAAGGATAGCCTCATCAGAATCCCTAGCTGCCACTCTGCAGGCTGCTATGAAGGTATTCTCATTAACGGCTGGAGATGAATTAACACGGTGGACTTCTGAGCACAAATCTAAGATACTGCTCTTGATGGCTCGCATTGTCCATACTTTTGAGACTTTGACTCTTCATCCCAACTTGGAAGTTCAAGAGCGAGCAGTGGAATTCTCTGAGCTGCTCAAATTAACAGTAGAAGCAGCTTCTGCACAAGAGCCATCGACCGAGTTGGTCCACCAAGACACTCCACTCCTGCTCACTCAAGCAATACCATCTTTGTTTCTTGGCTGGGAACTGAAATCAGTTGCCGCCGGTGCACAAAAGAACGTACCTGTTCCCGAGGGACTAGATCTCGATGAACCTATCAACCCAAATCTCAACTTCCTGCTTGCATCCGCTGAATCTATGTCAATGCCTGCCGACGAAGGTGACGAGTTTGACACCTACTACTACCAACGACCAGCTGCCACCAGTATTGCCTCCGAACCCGCGATCACGCGCTTGGCGGATGAGCGCTCTGATGCAGTCGGCTCTTACCAACAACCAACTGAAGAATCTTATCTTGACGCAGACATAGTCGCTAGGCGGAAATTAGAGCGGCTAGAAAAGAACCGGGATGATCCGTTCTACATTCAAGAGACCGGCTCCATTCAGAGATCGTCCACACCTATACACAACATCCTGCAAAACTCAAACGGCCCTGACCTAGATGTCGATTCAATTCCTATTATGGAGCTTGACCTCGACAAACTCAGTGTTGGTATGAGCCATGCTCCCACAAAGCTATCTAAATCTCCTCGGCCGAAACCGCGCCAACGTATTGTCATCGCTGCGGACGAGAATCTTGCGAGCAGCGGACAAAGCACCCCCAGAAATGACTCTGAGAACGACTCAGGGACGATCATTTCGAAGGCAGCCCGCGCTAAGCGACCAAAACAGTCTGTTTTGGGTATTGATTCAACAAGCATTGGGAGGCTAACTCTCGAGGGTGACGCCGAGAGCAACGCCTATGACCCCGAAGCCCAACGACGTGAGGAGGCTGAGATGGCACAGGCTATGAAAGAAGTTGAACGTCTACGACTCGAGATGCAACGCGCTAATGAACGCATTCAAGTTGCGCAGGGAGTCGACGCTGCCGGGACCGTCGTCAGGAAGAAAAAGAAGACGACCGGTAAGCCGAAGAAGAAGGCCAGTGCTGCTACTGCTACGGCCGATGAGAGCATAGGAGAGGGCACTGCAGAGGGCGTGACGACGGTCAAACCCAAGAAAAAGAAAGCAAAGGCGAAAGCGGTTGACAACGGTACGGGAGACGTGCTGGCCGGAGCGGGGGAGAACATAGTCAAGCCGAAGAAAAAGGCGAAGCGGCCAGTAGAAACTGGATAGATAGTACTATACCAACCTCCAAAGGCGAACCTTAATTAGTATAACCAATCGTTAGCCCGGGTGATACCTCAGCCGTTCAGAGCAGCTGCCACAGCCGAGCCTGACAAGTACAGTACATTCATCAATATACCACCTATCACTGCCAGTCTCCGAAATCCGAATGAATAATTTGCACCTTCATTTTTCATCGTTTATAGCACGCTAACACTTAGGTACCCGCTGTCTAGTCCCAGGTATGAATGTTCACAATTTAAGTGCGGATGATGAATGCATGTAATCCTGCAGCGAAGACTCAGGGGGGTCATCGGTAATATATTTCAGTCCACCAACTTACCTAATTCATCTATACCTCTATGTAAATTAGCGGAATCGACATCGAAATTACCGGATTAAATTCCAAAGGTGACAATCCACTCCTCTGTCGAGAACTCGTTAAAAGGACCGGTACTTCGTAGATATAAAGCATCCGTTCGTATGCATATACACGACTTGTACAAATTTGATGACGATGGCAATGAGCACAATACATTACATACATACACACGTCCGTAACATACATAGGTACATAGACGAATTACCTATTCATTTCCTATCTCCCTGACCCGTCCTTGGCTTCCCCTTCTCTCCCTCCCTCTCTCTCTCCCCCAGGATATGTAAAGAGTAAGAGTACAAGTGAGTGCCAAGAGAGACCTGAAACCTAATACCCTATGTATGCTGTTGTTAATAACCATTACCGGAAACGCGTACTTGCTCGCATTCTGTCTCTGTCTCTCTGTCTTTCTCTTTCTTAGTCTTTTAATACTTTTTCTTGGATCCTCGTTTGCCCCCCCTTTTCGACGCCACATGTATGTATGTATGGAAGATGTTTCAAAACGGATTAACGTAAAAAAGTAGGTATTCGATTCGGTTTGCCGCCTAGTCCGCATGATTGACTAATAGAGATTAACTAACGCGAATGAAAGAACTATGGGTTGATTGAGTTCAAATCGAACGCCTCGGTAATAGCCTTCACTACATATATCGCGAGGTCACATGCCGTGGCACATATAAATGCTACTAGTCATTCATTGGTGCATCCACGAGCGTGACCCCCCGATCATGCGTCGGCGTACCCGATCTACTGTCGGCAGCACTGGCCTTAGGCGTAGAGGGCGTGCTTCCTTGGGTCACGCGCCGACCTCCTACAAACCGCGCGCCAGTACGTCCTAGACTATCGCGCTTCGATATGATACCTTCGCCATCCTGTTTGGGCGAATCGCCATTCGCACCGCCATTGACTTCTGCCGATGGTTGACTGGGTCCGTCGGGTATATCCAGACTCTGCCGCTTCAACGTATTCAAGCCAAGGCTGCTCCGGTGCCGCTCGTTTCCTGAAGTCGGGCTCGCGATGGGAAACCGGGTCTCGGGGCCACCGGTGCTACGGTCGCGCCTGTGACCGCGAGGTCCCGGTGCTGGGCTCGTCGCGCGGCTACGGCTATGGGGAGCCGCTTTCTCTAGTAGAGCGCGTTGCCGTTCTTCCATATGCGCTCTCCTATTGCTCTCGTCCGTGCTTATAGCGCGTGGGCGGCTATTATTCACAGAGCTCGAGTGGGAGAGACTGGACATGCGCTTCAGCTCGCCAAAGATGGCCTCCTTGTGAGCGAACAAATCACGGATTAGTCGGCAGGCATGCTTCTCCTCCATCGTCAATGATGTCTCTACCCGTGGCCGTAAGATGCAGGGTGCTAGCACGGCTACCAGGTTCTGGACGTAGTCTTCATCGGCCGACGTCAGGTCGATCAGTCTCGTAAAATGATTCATACAAGCGTCAAGCGTGGCGATATTCGTCAGGCGTAATTGTGAAAGGGTTTGTTGTAAGACGGCGACGCGCGCGGTGTCCGTATTATCTGTGGATGTGTTGTAAATCGTTCTAATGATTTCATAGACATGTGAGGACACGAGAGAATCTAGAAAAATGTCAGTTCACAGTGTAGCATCGGGACTGCTCAACAAACGCACCAGGTAGTTCAAGTAGATACAATTTTAACAGGTGAGCAACGGTGGGGATATCGAAATCGCGCAAGACGTCCAGTGAGAAAGGTTTTCCATTGTTGATCTTGGCGCGTAGTTTATGGACCTGAGGCAACTGCACATCCGCAAGCCATATTCCACGTCTTGCTTCATCGCCCTCGAGATCAGGGTAGTGATGATCTAGATAGGTTAGTATGGTTGTGACCATGATAGGCACTCGTTTCTTGTCCGCTCTAGCTCGAGCCTCTAGGTCTATACCGAATGTCTGCTCATCTACCTTGTTATAGTAGTTTTCGTATGTCACAACCTTGGGTGCAAATCTACCCGTTCGGTAGTTCTCTAAGAGATAACGCAGATCGCCTGTGGGCTGAATTGTTTCTTGGTAGAGAATCATCTTGTCAACCGTCGACTGAAGGCTGGGGATCACATTGCCGATAGTGCCCGAGAAGTCAAGAACCACTGTCTTGATCGCCTTCAGCCTGTCCAGCTCGCAGCGTTCAAGAAATTTGAGATGGAGGAAGATGGACTCTTCCAAATCGCAGCGCAACTCATCAAGCTTCTTGACGCCCGCCTTGTATTTTTCGTCCGTCTCTCTTGCTTCACGGCGCATACGCTCCGGCGGTGTCTCGTTAGGGTGTTGGTTGTTGAGCACGTTCCAGCCGGCGAGGTACTCGCTCACGGCGCCAACAACAGGAGAGTCCGAGCTGCCATCGGGAGACGCAGGCATGGAAAACGTCCGGGAGACGGACGCCTTCTTTTCCGGAAGGCCAGACATCTGGAAGGCCTTGGGGCGCCATTGATAGAAGAGCTTGGAACTGTTGGCGAAGTTGTTTCCGACGTTGCCAACTAGGCGAAGGAAGCCACATGCGACCAGATCCTGGCCGATGCGCTCGGCGTAACTGACGCTGGTTGATCCCATGTACTTCTGTAAATATTCGACGATGTCCGAGCCACAGGAAGTGTTTTGGTAGGTCCCTAGGATGGGGACCTTGGTTTCCCCCATCTTGATGGTGTTCATCATATGTGTCAAGATCTTCTTCACCTGGTCGGCCTGGTATGTGTCGTCGCCGATCTCGAATATCTCATCCTCCAGCTCCTCCTTCTGAGGGGACACTTTGATCTCGGGGATATTCTTGTTCGTCTGCGGGCTGTTCTCGGGGTCTTGGAAGGCCAACTTGTTCTCCTCCTCGATGTCCTCTGCCAGACGGCACTTGTTGAAATAGGCGCTGCGCAGCTTCTTCACGATCTCGGCCTGCCGATCGTGAGCCTTGATGCGGGCCTGGAGCTCGTCTTGCGAGTCCTGTATGCGGGATTCGTGCGCGTCGCACCAGCGCGAGAAAGGGTTGACGACGAGGTCCCGGATGCTCTGGGCGATCTTACGGTGGCTCCGCGAAGCGTCTTCCATCTCGACCCGCATACCGTCGTACGCCTAGGAAAGTTAGCCCTTGTTTTTCTCGCTCTTTCCTTCCTTCTCTTCTTCTTCTTCCTCCTCCTCTTCTTTTCCTCTATCGGTTGGCGTGGGCTTGTTCATACCTTCCGCACGCTCGCACCATCGTCGCGCGAGAAGCCACCCCCGATCTTGTCGGCCCCTGGGACGATGTCGCCGAGACGCTGGCCATACGCCTCCTCGGCCTCGGCTCTCATGCGAGCTATGGTCAGGATCTGTCTGTCTTCTTGAACGCCCTGCTGTAGCTTGCTAAACAGGACACCCAGCCCTTTTGGCGACGAGTCAGTTTCAGTTGGGCGCTCGTAGCACATGCGAGGCTACAGTGGTCGGCTTACCTGCGGCGTAGTCGGGCGTCCAGAAGGAATCTGCGAAGCCCGGCATAGCGACGGCGCAAAATGGCAGCAGACGTAGTCGGTCGGTCAGTCGTTCGGTGGGTTAGGCGCAGGTGTAGGCGCAAACACAGTCGTCGTCGTGATCGTAGGTTGGAGCTCGCGAGCAGATCAGGCCGGGTTTGTAAGTGTCGATCGCGTACGGCCGAAGAAATAAGGAGGACGGGCCCGCGTCGGTGTCGCCAAAGAAGAGGAATCCTCTACCGTAAGTTAGGCGCCTATGATTTGTTGGGTATCTGTCGTCTTCCTCCTCCTCTTCACATGCCAGGTCGTCTACCGTATACGCGCTGGCGGATGCATGCCCCGATGGGCAAAGAAGAGCAGTCCAGAAAAGTGTTGACTTATTGCCTAACAAAGAAAATGCAAATGCAGGACGGCGGCGTGTCTGCTGCAGCAAAAGGCGCTTATGCTATCTGTAGGGGGCAGATTGCTGCAGATAATACTGAGAACGAATTTGTTGTTCTTCCAAGGTTGTGTAAGGTACTGTACAGTGGACGAAGGTGCGTGGTACGAAAGTCAGCAATCGCTGGCGTGTTTCAACTCGCAGGTCTTCTGGCCCTGACCAGCAGCTGCCCAGTATGCACCTCTAGGATTCTAGCCTGGCAGCTGGAGGCCGAGAGTGGAACGCCGTGAAGCTGGATACCTATTGGACGAAGACAAACGGTATGACGCTGGGTCCAGTGCCTCTGCCCTGTCAGGGGTCATGCTTTAGCGTGCCTAGTGCGTTGCGTTGTCCTGAGGCTGAGTCGCTCTATTAGTGCCAACGAACTAAGAGGTACCGAGGTACTCCGTACTTCGTATGTATCACTAAAAGGATACGAACCCGAAATATTAATCGAGTCTTGCATGAAATGTTATTTTTTGTTTTTATTAATTACTCTCACGCGATTCCAAGCAACGTCGTATTTGAACAGTTAATTTCCACAGCCTCTTAAAAGCAATGTAAACTACCGGTAAACGATCACTTTGCGCCCGTTGTACGTCACACTCTGTGCCTCGTAGCATCCAAACTTTTCTCTCCTCAAGAACTCGCTAAGACTCCCCTGTGTCTCGGCTCAAACGATGATATGACCCGAGATATGACCATTATCCAGCACTCTAACATGAAGTTCGATGCCTTGGTCACTATCTATGGTCCCGGTGGTGGTGCCCAGATGAGCAAGTACAATGTGGCCCCCGACACGCTAACACAACATTAGATATGAATATTGGCCGGTTTGTTCGTGGACCGCCTCTCTCATGTCTTCTGGTTTCGTTTCTCCTGTCCAGCACCGGACTGATGTATCTATCGATGAACGACCGAGACACACCCAATATCTCCGCGTCTGAGATTGCTTTTCGCATACGTGAAATATATTCCTCGCGAATTGTGCCGTCAGTCGTGTAAATTTCACTAACATATACCAACGCTCTGACACTTCTGACACCAGCACTATTTGGGCCCTGCGATGTTAAGCCGGATCTTTCCCTCGATTCTAATAGTGAATGAGCGACGTCGGAACACTTGCTGTCTTCGTATCTTCGATCAGGCTCGAGGGTAACTGTTAAAAAGTGCTTCTGATAGAAGCCTCGAGCCACACTTCCGGAGCGATCTAGTGACCTCTCATCTTGCGAGTTGATGAGGAAAAGGAGGCCCTCGACGGAGTGGCTTCTAGATCGCACTACGTTGGCAAGTCCACATTCGTTGATCTGCCAGCGGTAGCCAGGCAGCACTGCTTTCCCTTTGAATACACTGTCCGGACACCGCTCGGCCATCTGTGTGAGGTGGAGATCGCTGCCATACGCGAAATAGAGCGTGCCATTTTCAGCAACTGGCCGTCTGGAAGGTTCGGGAGCTGATCGCTCGGGTCGTTCAGGAGCAAGCAGCCCGGTTTCTTCAGGAGCGAGCAGCCTGACGCGTGCAGGCCGCCTAGTGCGTTCAGTGGCTGGGCGTCTAGAGTGTTCTGTGGCTGGACGTCTAGAAGACCTCGAACTAAATCCTAAAAAATTCAACAAGTCCATCCTTGCAATGACGAGACAAGAGCTTTCAACTAGATAAATTTTCAAAGGAAGACCTTGGTAAGTGGCCTGGGGTGAGAACAGCGGCTTGTCACGACGCAGCGACAGCAGTGTTGTATCACGAACGTAGGGGAACGGGATAGAGGCAATGAACGAAAATTCACAAGGGCCCTTTCCTATCCCCTCAGTCTTTTTATTTAACAAGTCAGCTGGCCGATTACTCACAATACGTACAACGTTCGTTCCACTTCTGCTACACAGCGGTAGTGTCCGTGTCACGGTACAGTGCTGCATCCCTAGATCTCACAATGACGCCTATTAAGCAAACGATCCGTTGTGCAACAGATACGAAGCTACCTATAGGCTTGAACAGGCTCGAGGCCGCGCGCCCCTTCTCGCAAATGGCTGGAGCCCGGTCGGCTCTCGCTAACGCAAACATCGTTGTGTAGCATAGTCCATTCCCCCTTGCATTCTACACAGTGCTCCCATGGTCTCACCCAACGCAAGGTTCGGCCGCCAGCAGATATGTCGAATATCCGCGAGTCTCTACTACTTCGCGACCCCCGGTAGAGCTGCTTTTATCTCCAAATACATACGAGCGACTCGCAGCGGCGAAGCGGGCATGAGATGGGCCGGTGGACCATGCAAGAGCAGAAGTTCTGGCAATGAGAGAGTACCAGTATGAAGAGGTGAGAACAATCCGTCAGTTTCGCGAGGCAGCCGATAGAGAAAGGCGGCAGCGAGAAGAAACAATGCGTAGACAGAAGATGGACAATTCCGAGTGAACTATGTTGGAGTTCAAGACTCGTCGAGCAATCATGGAGAAAGAAAGAATTGCCGAGACGGTACGAAGGAAGGCTGTGAAAGAGTGTATAAAAGAGTCCATGATTGAAATGAGAGACGAAGCTGTGCGGCAGAGACAAGTCGAGCATGACATTTACTCACTGAGCATATCGAGGCGGACGCCATAACAAATACAGGCCGAAATACTGACCATGGTGGAAGCAGAAGAAAGAGGCCGCACCCGTCGGAGGCGTTTTAGGAGATGTGCAGTCTGTATGGAAGAGCACTATCTGGGTTCTATGATGCAGACGCCCTGCGAGCACTGGTATTGCCCCGAGCATCTTCGCGGTACGTTCCTTCTCACCTATGTACGATGCATGCTAAAGCGATGCTTCCACTAACACATAACACACAAAGATGCTTTTGAGCATGCTTTAAACAGTCGTCAGCCGTTTCGTTGCTGTGCTCAGGAGATTCCGATTGGTCTGTGCCCCAACACAACAGAGGACTTTCGAGAGAGGTACAGACTCATGATATTAGAATTAACAACACCGAACCCCGTCTACTGCTCAAATAGGGCCTGCGGCATCTTTATACCACCGGCCCAGTACCAAGGGCCGGACACGGCGGCTTGTCGTGCGTGCCGGTCTACGACATGCAGAATGTGTCGGAGCGCCGCTCATGCTGGGATCTGCCCACAGGACGTTGGCACGCAGCAAGTGTTGTCTCTTGCGACTGAAAAAGGGTGGAGGTCGTGTCCCGGGTGTAAGCGTGTGGTCGAACAGATATCAGGGTGTGATCACATGACATGCAAATGTGGCGGAGAGTTCTGCTATGTCTGTGGTCGCGTATGGGGAAGCTATCGAGCACATTCAGGGTGCAGCCTCAGGAGACGGCACAACACGGCTCGAATACACAACACGGCTCGAATACGCAACACGGCTCGAAGGCGCAACATGGCTCGACGCTCGATCGTCCCGTCCACCGCCCACAGCCCTCCTATACTACTAGTTGTGTTGTTCTCTTTGGCTGCGTTTCTGGCGCTTCTTTTTATCGATTCAATGTTGGTTTCTTACATTCTTAATACCTGGCAGCTTTAGACTACGGTAGTTTTCAGGCTTCCTTTTGCGTAGGTAGGGTCTTACATATGACTTGAAGTGCCGCATCGAAAGCTGGTAACCGAAAAAGCTCACGCTCCCCTTAATACAGGTATTATGCTACCAATATGGTACCGGTAGTGTCTGTGCCCTGTTATGTGCTGTTGAAGTAGGAGGTAGCAGAAGATCGTACTGAGCAGCGGGCAGTTGCTTGGCTCTTGTGGGCTGAGGCGCTAATCATACCTACCTATGGGAATACCTCCCCTTCAACAACATTGCTCATAGCATGGCCGTATTGTGTATTATATTGAAGACAGGTCTGATTGGGTCCATAGCTTAAACTACATATATGTAGTAAAGTATGAGGGTGCCTGCAGATTATCTACAGTGCATTCCCCTTACGAGACCCCAACCCCCACCCTGACGGGCCTAACGGCCCCTACAAATCAGTACGGTAATCATAGGTTCCTTTGGGCATTCCATAAGCTACAGTACCACCACATCCCTGCAATATCAGGGCTAATATTGCAGGGATGTGCTCTCAGTGATCTTCGATCTATCAAACATGGAATATGGGATTAAAGCCCGTACAAATCATTGCAATAACATATCAAATAGCACGTTGTGTTATTTTCTATTTGTAGGGTTCGCGCTCGAGCATGAAACAGGGACACCGTCTACAAAAGCAAAGATACTAAATGGCCTCGGGATCAGGGATCCCAATTCCACCTGGCGCCGATTGGAGTGTTCACCATGCCTACAACCGAAGCTCGTGATACAATTGATAGGGAAAGCAGGAGACTCAGAGATAACTGAGTAGCACTAATTACTTTAAGAAACTAATAGTGTGTGAGCAGATTTACAGGCATGTAGGCGCAACAGGTTGACGTTTTGGTCTCAGGACATTCTCACGGGATCTGAGGAGCGTCAAGTTGAGATGCCGCATCACTCGTTCTCCAACCCAGGATGAGGTTAACCGTGACTCATGAGGGATCCGGCGGTTCAACCGGAGCTGCACTCGACGACGCACGGAGACAAGATCATCCTAGGTCGGAGCCGTGGTGGAGATCTTGCTTGCCAGGTACGTAAACGGTAAGGTAAATAATAGCTTAGATAGGAGGTAGATAGGTAGCCGCTTACACATCAAATACCAACCTCTTCTAGATACGGTAGGTAGATGGTCGATAGGAATGGCACATATGCCGAGCATCTATTTTAATCGAGTTGTTACACATCTTCCTTCCGATCTTTGATTATCCATTATCGTTGGACTTTTCGTTCGTATAGCACTTAGCTCTCCAGCGGGTTTGGCAAATTGGTGGTCGCCCGGGTTTCCGCTTCAACGCGAATCCCCCAATCTACCTAGACTAGGGTCCTGTAACAATAACCCGAGATTCATCAATAACACATCCCTCTCATGAAAAGCTCACCCTGTGACAACAATATGTCTGAGAAAGCCCGTGTCGACGTCGAGACGGCCAGGCCGCCTCGCTCTCGATCGCCAATTACAAAATTCTTTTTATCGTCTGCCTTCGTTCTGCTCGTACTCGGATCCTTGTTCCACCCCAGATCGCCATGTTATCATCATCGCCTTAGATATGGCTCCTCTCGTCTTGGCTCTCTGTCCATCGAAGAGCGAGTGCACAAGATTCTCTCAGAAACTCCATTGATCGGTCTGTGATATCTTATTTAGGCCAATTTACCAGTCAATGGCATAGCGTAGTACAGGCGGCTAATGAGGATTATAGATGGACACAACGATCTGGCGATCCTTATCCGGTCCATGTTCAACAACCACATCTATGACAAGGCCTTCACCGAGCCTTTCACCCAGGGTGGCTTTCCCTCGCACACTGACCTCCCGCGATTGCGCGAGGGCCAGAATGGCGGCGCCTTCTGGAGCGTGTACACGCCCTGCCCAACCAACGGCTCAGACTGGTCGGACGAGAACTACGCTGCCAGTACGTACTCTCACTTCTCACCTCCCATTTCGCATCTCCCCTCTCCCTTTCCTCTAAAAGCCAAGCTCTCCCGCTAACAGAGTCTCAGGTGTCCAACTCACGCTGCAGCAAATCGACCTAATGACGCGCCTGCAAGCCGCATACCCAGACTCCTTCTCGGGGACGCCCATGGACAGCCATGCCGCGCAAGCGGCATTCGCCCAGGGCAAGCTGATCTCGCCGCTGGGGGTCGAGGGCCTGCACCAGATCGGCAACGCCGTGGCCAATTTACGACGATTCCACGCGCTTGGCGTCAGGTACGCGACGCTGACGCACAACTGCGGCAACGTGTTCGCGGACGCCGCGCTCTGGCAGGATCCGTCTCTGCACAAAGCCCCGCCTGTCTGGGGCGGCGTATCTCCGTTGGGCAGGAAGCTCGTGAACGAGATGAATCGTATTGGTATGATTGTTGATCTGTCACATGTGAGCGTCGACACCATGCTTGATGTGCTCGGCGGCCGCGAGGATAAGTGGGAGGGCAGTAAGGCGCCAGTCATGTTCAGCCATAGCTCGGCGTATGCTGTTTGCCCGCACCCGCGCAATGTTCCGGATGATGTGCTCCAGCTCGTGAAGAAGCGGAATTCTATCGTCATGGGTGAGCTGCATTCTAACTTCTGTAGCTTCGCTTCGAGCTTTAGAAATAATTTGCTGATATGGAGCAGTCAACTTCGCGCCCGACTTCGTCAGTTGCGTAGAAAACGACGACCCCAGCGGCGTCCCGACATTCTACCCTGCTAACAACACCCTATCCCATGTGGCCGACCACATCACGCACATCGGGGACCTGATCGGCTACGACCACGTCGGGCTCGGCAGCGACTTCGACGGCATCGGGTCTACACCCGAGGGCCTGGACGACGTGTCCAAGTACCCCGATCTCATTGCCGAACTGCTGCGCCGCGGGGTGTCGGATGACGATGCCGCGAAGCTCGTGGGCCGCAACATCCTGCGCGTCTGGGCCGAGGTCGAAAAAGTGGCTGCGATGCTGCAGGCGGAGGGCGAGCCCGTCTTGGAAGACGATTTGCCGGATCTTTTCATCGAGATCTGAACTGTGTGATAGATAGCTGATTTGCTGAATCTTACGTGTAATAGTTCAAACCCTCTGGTAGATTATATAATGAACAATGTTAGTAGAAATGACAATGCTCTTCTCTTTGTGAAACTCCTGCAATGCAAATGAGAAGAGTTTATAGGTATACATTTTTTACTAGTGTTGCCCTCAGAAAACTACGTCCCGTGAAATTGGAAGAGCATCACAAGACACGACGATTATCTTTTGCTTATCCCGCACCTCACTTTCGTAGTTAGATCGTTGTTGAGGACATGAATCTCATTTGTATTGTACATGGAAATATGTCCCCTGGGCTCCATGGTATCATAACGACGCCAAGAGCGCCTCAGAGTAAACCCTCAAATGGGGAGAAGCAGCATTTTATGTACTAATCCTCTCTACCAACGCCGGGCCCAATGCTTTGCTCTCGCCATCTTGGTATACAGCATCATCCTCCGCGCTTATCGATGAATGCACCCTGGCTATTTCATTCGGTCGTTTCGATCGATGGTCTTGCCTCATTGCCCATTGAGACCTTTCCACCGTCTCCCTACTCCTTATTCCCTGTTCGCTATTTCCTCTTCTACCTCGCAACTGTTATCCCGCCTAGTTTCGTGATCGCGAGCCGCTACCACCGCGCTCGAGGCGGTTCATCTTGCGGGCGGTCTCGATCTGGGAGCGGGTGTTCTGGCCGCGGACGGGCAGGCCCATGGCGTGGCGACGGCCGCGGTAGGTGCCCATGTCGCGCAGGCGCTTGATGTTGTCCTGGACGAGGCGGCGCGCGTCGTGGTCGATGGTCATGGTCGACAGCTCGGCCGTCAGCGCCGTGATCGTCTTGGCCGGCATCGTCTCGAGCCGCGCCAGCGGGTGGATCGTGTACTTGGCCATGATGCGCGCCGACGCCTGCGGGCCCAGCCCGTAGAAGCTCTCCAGCGCCTTCTTCACCAGCTTCCGCTCGTTGAAGTTCGCTCCTAATATTTGCACCTGCGAAAAGATGGGATCTCAGCTCAGTACGTTATACGGGATACGTAGGATAAAATCAAGTCAGGTAAAGTAAGGTAAAGAAAAGAGCTGCAGGGTGAGAATTACCGCCATTGTGAACTGGGCTGCGATGGAACCACCGGATCTCCCCGAGTTTGGCTGTTGCGCTTGTAGTCTTGACCACGATCTGTGACCTCGAAAGCTATCGAGAGCTGCCCTGGATTTAATTGATTGATGTTCAAGCCGCCTCCCTTATCGGGCTGATAGGATACTTGACCTGAGAAAGGAACATACAGTAGCAGTTAGCCCCACTTCCATAGTGGAATAAGGTCGCCCAGCTTGTAATTACAGCGGTACTCCCAATAGGTACATACAAGAGCGGGCACTGTAATAAACGTTCAGTCCCCCTTTACAAAACGGTGCATTATTTAATCATTGCTCGTGTCTTACAACTTACTTTTACCCCTATGTAGTTATTTTAAAGTAGTATGGGGTTATAGTTAACACTGTATAATAATTATTAAAAAGTTATTAAATAATATATTGTTTTATATATTTTTTTAATAAATATATTTATTATAATTTATATAAATTTATTTTTTTATATTATATTAATTATAATTAAAACGTTAAATTATATTTTAATTTATATTTTTTATTATTTTTTATATTTTTATTTAATAATTCTATTAATTTAATTTTTAATTTTAAAAAATAAAATATAAAAAGTTTTTTTATTTATTTCTTTTTATATAATAACGTTAAAGTTAATAAAATTAATAATACGAATTTAATAAATTATAAAAAATTATTTTAAAAATTTTTATTATTTATAATAAAATTTTAATTAATAATTTTTATTAATTATAATTTATAAAATAAAGTTTTTAAATTAATATTATATAAATAATTAATATAATATATTATTAATTAAATAAAAATTTAAATTAAAAACTTTAATTAAAAGTTTTAATTATAAAACTTATATAATTAAAATAAATAAATAAAAACTTTTTTTTATATTATTTATTTATAAAGTTTTTTATTTTTGTTTTTTTTATATATATAAATAATTTTAATAATATTAATTAATTTATATAAAATAAAAATTATATTTTTATATAAAAATAAATTAAAATAAATTAAAATAAATTATAATAATTTTACCGCGTATAATTAAAAGATTAAAAATTAATAAAAAATTAATAAAATTATAAATAATTTATTTATTAATTATTTATAATATTATAACGTTAAAAAACTTAATTAAATTAAAAATTATTAATTTATTTTATAATAATTTTAAAAATTAATTTATATAAATTAAAATTATTAAATTTTTTAAAAAAAAAGTTTTTAAAAGTTATAAATTATATATAATTTAAAAAATTAAAATAATAATTAATTTAATTTTATTAATTAATTAAATTTTTATATAATTAATAAATAAATCAAGTTATAAATTAATTAAAAAAAATAATATAAAAAGTTAATTTAATTTAAAAGTTTAAATTAATTAAATTCGGAAATTTAAATTAATTAAATCCGGAATTATAATCAATTTAATTTAAATTCGAAATTAATTTTAAAAATAAAAAAAAATTAATAATAATTAAAAATTATTATTTAAAAATAAAAAAATAAAAATATAATAAAACTTTTTTTTAATAAATATTTATATTATATATTATAAATAAATTAAAACTTTAATAATTTTATTAAAAAATTAAAAAAAAATTTTAATATTATTATTATATATAAATAAAATTAATTATATTATTATATTATTTATTTTATTATATTATTTTATTATATTTATTTATTATAAATTTAATTTTAATTTTTAT
>MU390423.1:0-42145 GCA_022578715.1 Nemania sp. FL0916
AATTTACGAAATTAATTTAATCGTTTTAATAAATTAATTAAATTATAAATTATTACGATTAAATTTTTTATTAAAATCGGAATTATTATTTTAATAAATTTGTTATATTAAATTTATAATTAAAAAATTAAAAAAACTTATTTATAAGTTTATATACGCTATATATAAAATAATTATACGTGTGTTAATTAATTAATAAAGTTATAATTATTAAATTATATATTGTTATATAATTATAATCGAAAGGTTAATTAATTCGAAAAGTTAATTAATTTTATAAATTAATTAAGTTTAAATATAACTAATATATTAAATTATTAAAATAATTATTTATTATAACTATAATTAAATTTTAAAATTATATATAAGTTAAAATTAAATTTAAAAAATTTTATATTTTAATTTAATTTATAAATTTACGTTTTTATATTAAAAAAACCGTTATTAAATAATATAAACTTGTTATTTAAAACAGCGATTTTTAATTCGCTTAATTAAAATAAATTTAAAGATTTTTTAATTAAAAATAATTTAATATATTAATTAATTAATACGGATTATTTTAATTACTTTTTCGAGCTTTTTATTATTATAAAATATTAAAAAAAAATATAATTAATTAACTAATACAAAATTTAAAAGTTGTAATTAATTAAAAAAAAAGTAAAAATAATAAATAAAAAAGTAAATTTAAAAACAACTAGTACAAAAGGTTATACTGCATTTATATGCAGGATAGTGGGTCCCATGCCTGGCCCTGGCATGGACCTGTCAAAACAAAGGCTCTGATTGGCTACAAAGGGCCACTATTGCTTAAGCTAGACAGGCGGTCCGGTTCTAGGGGTGGTCCGCTTCATCCCCCCCGAACTTAGCATCTGTACCGCATGATAACCAGCAGTGATTGCATTAACACGTACAATCTTCTCATTGTGGAAGTAGGTAGCAGAATCTCTGCATGGATATCGATATGCAACCTTGTCTGCGGGGTGTCAATACCTTGATTCCGGATTCTGTCCGGATAGGCGAAAGCCCAGAGCCTCTACTTAAAGTAGTTAAGAAGACCTATTAGTGTACCCAACTGGACTAACTATTCGCAAAGACATACTTTGGTTAAATAGCGTCAATCGTAGCATCAGAATGTTGCTGGGTTGTGGTAAGGGTAACGCGGAGTAGTATACGCTAGGTAGTAATGGCCGTTTATGCGACGAAGAGAATTAGGAGATATCGATCGTGTTGGAGAGTTAGCTAGTCTAGCACATCTTGGCCAAAAGAAAGCCGCAGCCAAGCCTCGCAAAAACAGCCATTTACTAATAAGAGCACCAATTAGATAGTCCATTAGTCAGGTCGTCTTCTAACGCAAATCGGATTAGGAGACATGGTTTGGCCGGGAGCTTGCTGGGAACTGAATCGCGTTCACGCGTGTACTACCCTCGACTTGCGAAACTTTTTTCCAATAGCGACTTGGGGAGCCTACACCACAAAATAGTAGTCGGCACATCCTTGAAGAACTGGGTAGTAGTGTAAAATTTAGGTGGCACCCCGGAACTAGAATACAGCGTCCGCGGGACTAGTGACGCAGGAGAGACAACGAAGTCTGCTTGCTGTGTCTTCTTGTCCTAGTAGAGTGTAGTGTAGACAACCTAGCCGCTATGGTAGGTAAAGGTATTTGATCCCAGACCCATCAACAAATCATGGATGGAAGGAAATTCCTTGCAAGGCTTCTCTCTTCTCCTCAACTCGAACAATCTTCCTAGTTCGCGCCCGTTCTGTCACCTCTCCGCCGCCACCGTGTTGATTGCCATCATCGTCATCGTCATCGTCATCGCCCCTCCCCGCCAATATGTCAGATCCCGTTGTTAAGATATGGTTTATTGACCTGAAAGATGGCCGCGGCGTGCTCGAAACTGCCTTCTCGGGCTTTTGGAACGACGCTATGTTTGCTGCCGCTACATACCCGACGGAGCAAAGAGGACACCACGCTCTATATCATTGCGACGACGAGCCGAGCCTGCTGGCTGTGGTAGTCGGCTATAGTTCCGAAGACATGGGCGCGCATGTCCATAGGGAACTTGCAAGGGTTGTGCCTCGCCTTGCAGAATGGGTAACTGACAGAGAGCTTCTTGTCATGGAGGCGAGCATCTTCGACTTCCCCCTGGACTCGGGGAGCATCGTTATGTCCTTCTCGGAGTCGAAGCCAAGTAATGCCGACTCGCTGCCCGGTGCAGGGAGATGGGCAGAGCGATCACCTTCACTTCTGAACCCCGATGCTGCTGTGGACCCTAAAGACCCGAAGAATCCAAAGAAAAGGAGGTGGCTTCACATAGCGCCGGCGGAAGACGCGGATCAATTCAAGAATCTAGGAGATGTCAAAAGATTCTCGATGGTGTTGGAGTCGCATATTGCCTCGCAGTCTGCAGAGTGAAGGGGAGCATCACATAGGCGTCAACTCATACGACGCCATGATCGATTGATCGCGCAAAGGCGGTGATATTCTTCGACGCACTCTGAAGACGTGGGTCGGATCACAGCACCATTCGGAGCCCAAATTAATCGTGAATTGAGGAAGGCGCCTACTCAAGCTAAGGCCAAGGCAACATTGGGATTTCGAAATATGGGATGGCGTTCATCTTGCGAGCATACGGAGTTGGGGTAGCATGGGTATTATCATTTTGACTCCGCGGTACAGGTAGGCTGGATTAGTGGCCTGATGGAGAAGGGTGCCGTACATGATTCAAGCGGCATCCGATATACCAGTCGAGACAACCCAGCTTATAGGATCCCCACGATGAAACGACGACGCATCGTAGTCAGGGCAGTACCAATCCGGAAGAAAAGCGGAATGTGGCAAGGATAATAGGGCGGGACGAAACACGGCATCCATTCCTAACAGCCGGGAGCAGGTCAGAAGACTGTCTCTTGTACTATTTATTCATATCATAGCAGTAATCAATAAACGGTAAAACTGCGGAAATCAATGATCCCAAGAACATAAAATCATACGGACGGTGCGAAGATGCTCTTCAACGCAGTCTTTTGTAATTAATTCACTTCTCGAAGTATCCGGCCGGCATTTCGACAGCTTTGGATATTGGCTACAGACCAATTGGGTTCTATTCGCCCTAGTAAGAATGTTTGTGAGCTTCAAGCTGGACGGGCAGTTTTTAATGTTGCAGTCTAGAACTCACATTAATAAGAGCAGTATCTTCGCTTCAGACGACCAGTAGCACATATCCGGGACACGAGTAGCTCAATCGCCTACAGAATATACTACACACATATGAAGTTCACATACAGCTTCTTAGATCTGCATGGAATCATACATAACTAGCGCACTATGAAGGCATTGGCGGCGTACTTCGTACAATATAAATGTTAGTCTCAATCTTTCGGATAATTCCGATGCACCTCCAAGACTATCTTATGGCACCTAATTTCGAGCATGGGCGAACCGCCAAGAGAGCCGGTGCCATGCTTCTAAGGAGCAAATATATTCAGTCTTTCAATATAATCATCAACAGAACACTCTTCAAGTAAATAAGGGCGGACAGCCGGCAATGCGAATTAGAAATGAACCAGATTCCACATATTAGTAAACACGAGTTAGAGAGAGATTATTAGATGGAGGATACTGCGTAATTACAGATAGAGCAAACAATTACGTACAGTACGGGGACGACCCGAGGGTACGGGTTGATGATCAGCTGCCTACACTTGGGCAAGGTTACATGGTTGGAAAGATGAATTGACTTCTTACAGTACTATTCACGAAGACTTACACTAGTAGCTAGCCGGCAGTGGGACCCGGCATTTGGCCGTTCCATCTTGTTGGGTGAGTAAACCTTGCATGGGATCGCGGATATATACGGAAAGCGTTAGCAATCCGCGAGAGTGCAGTAGTCAAGCGCGACCTTGCTAGTGCGTCAAATGCTGCTCGTAACTGCCTATTTGACTGCTATTTGCGAGAGATATGAGTCGCGTCGACATTCGCCTAGACTTCAAGCGCTTTGTTCTGTCTTTCTGCGCGTTCCAACGCTATGATGCTTCGGAACAATACGAAATCAAAAACAGCGCTGCCTAGGTACCTTAGCCTAACCAAATTGGAACCTTTTCGATGAGCTATCCCATGGAGTGTTATGTCGGCCAATTCCCCATCGTCAACTTTGCCGGCGCCAAGCCATTACAAAACTGGGCAAAAGGATCTTCATGATCTTTGTTGATCTCCCGTGGCTCCGGATGCTCGACACTAACCCAAGTTAGCAGGGTGCTGCTAATAACGAATGGCCGGATTGTGGGCTACCGGATCCCAAGCATAGTTAGTCAACTGTGTCGGCATTGATTACACTACTCTGTTCAATGTACAGCCTACCGGCTCATGCGTTCTTTAGATAATAATACACTCATGCTAACATCCGATGGATCACCGACGGAGTCATCAAGGCCCCAACACAGTTTCAAAGCTGCCTAGCTGAGATCTCCAGGTGTCGAATGACTCGATCATCAAGTAGACACGCTCAGACGTGCCCAGATTGCATTCACGAACGGCTCAACATCTTCACGGCTTCTGACCCGACCAAAAATGCATCATCCCACTGCGGCAGAGTTTAGTCGGTCGGCACACGAACGTGACTCACCGTCAGTGGATGTGATGGGAAGACAATTATACTCACTAAGCATGCACATTCGGATCTCTCATTGCGTTGCGGCATTGCACAAATAGTGCCTCGATCTGATCACTTTGCCAGCCGAGTGCCGGTAACTGAAGGGCGCCCACTGCATGATCTTGTCAGTCGATCTAGCGCAAGAATTTTCCGCGTCGCCTCAACTACGCTGGTGTCAAGGAAATACTGACTGGCCGGGAAGAACTCCTCTGCGGCGGTTTGATAGTATAGACCAATCAGTCTCGTCCGCCTATACTTCTTGTCAGTGTCAATCTTCTTGCAGCGTGAACCGAAAGCGACGAAGATGAAACTGATTCGCTCGCTATTTCCCTGCCAAGCCGTCGACAAGAAACATTGGCAACTGCACATACTTATCTTTGGGCCATGTCCCATACGGAAGCTTGATGGTGTGGTGCTGGATATTCACGAAACCACTAGCCGCCAAATACTCGCCGCCGAACACAGCCGCGTGCGATTTGGTGCCGTACCTGGCAAAAGCTTCTACCATCAGCTCGGTAAAGACGAGGATTGGCCAATCCGGCGGGAGGCTGCCGTCGTCGCAATGAACCATTCCATCGACATCCTGAAGCTCGACCCATGCGCCGGGTCTGAGGTTTCTAATTTATTCGTGTCAGCACCTCCTCGTGTTGGTAAGACATAGGCTTGGTATTACTCGAAGATTTTCTTCAAAAGATCGACCGGGTCTCTGAAACCGCATCCCTGGTCAGCTCACGCGCCGAATCATAATGTCTCAGGTCGATCGCCAATCAACACATACTTCAAGATTGGGATCATATTTCGAAGGTGCACAAAGTCCCAGCCATCACCATTTTCCCAAGTGTCCTCCACCTAGAGTTCAGTGTTAATGGCGATCTAGATCGCTCAGATCATAGCGGGTATTGATACGCCTGCTTACATCATCAACCATAAACTGACAATTGGGAGGTATCCCTTCATGATATAAGTTAGCAATTGCACTATTGTTGAGAAGATGACAGTTCTAAGGATATGCGATGCTCCTGGATTTGTCTTCGGCGACCTATCATGGGAATACCTTCTTGTTGCTTGCTTGCCTGAGAGGTTCGGAAGAATCGGCTTTCGGCATTTCTTACAATTTGGTTGGATCGGACTTAGATCTGTTGTCGCAATCAATATGGCATGTCATGCAGTAAGATGGCACATGCATTGCCGTCAATCGGAACAACTTCCGTACCTGTGCCTACAACTTCTGCTGACGGATACCTGCCAGCCATCTCAATAGCCCAGATACCGGTCCCCGTACCCAGATCGAGTATCTTCTGCGGATGGGACGGGATGGGGGCGAAAAATAGCCGGCCATTGGTCGCCTCGAGCATCATTGCATGAAGAAGTTCTTCTCTGGTCTGCTCACCCTCATCATTTGGAATAGGGTACCGACCATGTCTGGCGTCATCCGATTAGTCGCCATTATCAAACATTGACCTACACGTGTTGCGGTTCTCGCTCACACACAGGGCCTGACTTACCTGTATCTGTGATAACGCCGCCCATTCCGAAAACTGTGCTCATAGATACTCGACTCGATTGACATGGAATCGGCCAGCGACTCTTCATCATAGTCGCTCGGGACGAATTCACCTTCCTCATCCGTGCCACCAGCCTCGATGAGCATCTCAACCTCAGAATCCGAATCGATTTCCATGCTGATATCGGAATACAGGCTAGTCGGTCGTTGGCTCACGCCGGAGGGTCTAGCGCCCACATCATCGCCTGTGAAACCATGTGAGAATGTGAGCCTTTCACAGAGGTGCTAAGTATCTAGTATTGGGGTTCTTTATTCTCACCGGGAATCTCATTTGCCATGATGCCAAGCCTCTAGCACGCACGATGGGTTCCAATACTCTTTTCGACTCTAAATTGCGTCAGCTTTCAGTGCTCATGAGGAGCAGATGCCCCCGTCTTCAAGTCGTGTGCACTGCCACTCTTATACCATTGAGACTGGCCTGATATGCCCAGGCACATAGGACGTGGTATGTTTGAATAGGCTACCGACAGCCTACAGGTTACACAGAATGTCTCGGATACGACAACGTCAATATTATTTTAACCAATAGCTTTGCGAACATCAGACGATATGCCGTTATATAGCAACCGTGAGTTTCAGACTACCTATCTCGGCTCACCACCATCTAATCACTGCGTGCCTACCTGCCTCATACACATCTAACTATCATCTATGCAAAAATACAAGATATCACTAATCGCGATATCTGTGATCTTTTGTGCATATTTGCTTTTCTGCTAGAAGCACATCCAGCATCCGGTTGGTAGGTCGTTGCGGGGCTGTGCGATCGGTTTCCGACGGGATCTTGGAACAATGCAGTATTAATTGAATAGGTAGGGTAATCGAGCATGGGAGCCATTTTAACGGCCCAATCAAGGATGACACCTTTGCGGCTGTTGGTCAGATATTTTCCTTGCATATGCGGTATATGCATTTGACTATTAATTAGATAATGCTGTGTACGCGTTGGTGTCGTTTCCTGTGCGACATGTCATTTTACAAGCGCATTCATTGGTGAATATCCTGTCCACGCCGCGATGACATCCAAAGTCTAGACGCATGCCATCTCCGCTTTCTCGCCTACTTGCAGTCAATGCATATGGCTATGGTATGTTGTTCATCGAACCTCTTTGTCTTTCGCGCACTTCGCTCATTAACTATGCCAAGCTGCATCTCAAACAGATAGAATACTGAAACATCCACATGCGCAACGCAGCCGACTTACACGTCATGTAATTAGGGAGAGCGTAGCAAGTTGAACAATTATCACCCCCAGAACAACAGCAACTTGATATCCTGGCAATTTCCAGGGTATCTGATCCTTCAGCATGCGAGAGAAAAGTTGAGATATCTTTGTGCCATAGGCCGTCACCGCCCTCGAAGTAAAACACCGCTTGTGGTCGATTTTCTACTAATCCGGCATTAGCGCCAAGACAACCTTTCATCACCTACGTCTTAGGACCCGGATAAACCGTCTGTTCAGCCAGTAGCTCGCGAGCATGCAAGCCTCTGTTTCTAAGACGTTGGGGGGTGTTCGTCTGTTATTCCTCTTTCGTAATCTAGACCGCAAACTACACCTCGAATCAGAGCGATGGGCTGGTATGGAACCTCAGCTGTTGAACAGCAAAGACCGTGACATTCTACGAATCCACGGTACTGTCCTGCAGGACCAACATGCCTCGGCCGTTAGGGCTATCCCATCACCGCCGTGCCGCCACTTATCATTACTACCTCCACGGTCTTTGTCATCTTACAACCGTTTTTCCCCATCTTCGCTTGTTCGAACTCGACCGACATAGCCATTGCTTTGCCCATCCTGCCCGAGCTCGAGCCTGAGTCTTACAGCAAGAACTTTGGATCAGGCATATAGAGGTATCGATTGTCACTCACTAAACCGCGCCACTGCGCCACCAGCAGGCGCGCTCGGACTCTAGATTATGGAAGGTCTTACAGCAGCAGCAGCAGCCTCGCATTGGTCTGCAGTCATCGCATTGCTGCCATACGGTGTCGGCCTGGGTCTGCTTGTTGCGGCCGCCGCCCACGCCGTCTGGTCATGGCAGCGCCTGCGACACATCCCCGGGCCGGCTCTAGCCTCGGTCTCGCCGGCTTGGATGGTCTGGAAGTCGTTGAGCGGGAAATTCCATCAACACCTACGTCATGTTGCCGAGGACTACGGTAGGCTGCTGTCCCCGTTGGTGAGGATGGAATGCAGAAGGAGGAGGAGGAGGAGCTCAAGGCGGGAAAAAGAAAAAGGAGAAAATTATTAATAATAGGTGACTGACTGACTGACTGACCTTGGAATAATTGATAGGTCCACTGGCCCGCATCGGCCCGAACGAGCTGCTGTCAACCGATCCCGATGTGCTGCGCATGATGTCGGCCGTGCGGTCGCCCTACACCAAGGGCGTCTTCTACGAAACCGGCCGCATTGTGCCAGACCAGGACACAGTCGTGTCTCTCCGCGACGACAATGAGCACCGGGCTCTTCGAGCCAAGATGGGCACTGCTGTGAGTTTATCTATCTGTCTAATTATTCATTTTCGTTCCGTCCACTTCTCGGAAAAACACCTACTTGCGCATGACTAATACGAAAATTCCCATACAAAGTTCGGCGGCAAGGAAAACGAAGGGTTCGGGTTCGGTGCGGGCATCGACCGGCAGATCCTGTCGCTCATCAGGCTGATCGAGACAAAGTACCTGTCCACGGCGACGGCGTACCGGCCCGTGCAGTTCTTCCAGAAGATCTCCTTCTTCACGCTGGACGTCATAGGTGACATCTCATTTGGTGGCGCCTTTGGCTACCTTAGCGAGGATGCCGACCTGTACCACTACCACCGCATTAATGACGAGTCACTACCCCTCATGAACGTCGTGTCGACTATGCCGTGGCTAGCCAACGTCCTCTATCGGTGGCCGTTCAGCAAGTTGTTGCCCTCGGAGGGGGACAGGGTCGGGTTTGGCCGTCTGATGGGGTGGGTGAGGGACTTGCAAAATGCTGCCTTATTGGAGAAAGAGTAACAACACTGACAGTTGTCGCAGATTGGTTAAATCCGTCGTCGATAAACGCTTCACGCCCGGCGCAAAGCCGCAGAAAGATATGATGCAGGCCTTCATCAACAGCGGCATGACGCGGGCGGAGCTGACACAGCAGGTATTTGTGCAAATGTAAGAAGAATCCCTCTCCGAATAATGTCTATCTATCTACTTTCTAGAATCTGCTACAAGCTATCATTACTAAACATCTCAAACACGACCAGCATTGCCGGCTCCATATCAACAACCACAGCAATCTGCATGACACTCCTCTGTCTGCTCACCAACCCCTCCGCCTACTCCTCTCTCCAGCGCGAAATCGACTCTGCAATCCTTACCGGACGTCTCAGCAGCCCCGTCACAGACTCCGAAGCCCGGAACCTACCCTACTTACAAGCGGTGATCCGCGAAGGTCTACGGTTCTACCCGCCCGTGCTCGGGCTAGGGAGCAAACAAGTGCCAGCCGGCGGCGACGTCGTGAACGGGTACTTCGTGCCCGCGGGGACGCAGATCGGGATGAACTTCTTCGGGCTGATGCGCTCGCCTGCCATTTGGGGTTTAGACGCGGACGCGTTCCGGCCCGAGCGCTGGCTCGAGGCCGATCCGAGAAGACTGCAGCGCATGCAAGCCGTCGTGGACTTGGATTTCGGGTCTGGGAAGTACCAGTGTCTGGGGAAACCTATTGCTATGATGGAGTTGAATAAGGTGTTTGTGGAATTGCTGCGTCGGTATGATTTTGCGATACTGAACCCGCAGCGACCGATCAAGGCGCAGAGCGCGATATTTTGGGTCGCGAAGGATTTCTGGTTGAGGATCTCGAAGAGGGATATGGGCAAGGTGGCGTGAGGAGGTTATGCTCACTACATGGCCTTGGCTGAGCCGTTGATTGAAGCAGGATTCCTGGAACTGTCGTTACCATTATACCCCAAATCTTTACACACGCACGCGCATACTCATCGCTCGGCATAAGAGTGAGGCCGGCCGACGTCAGAAGGGACCAGGTTAGACTACTGGACATCTGCTGACACTTATGAGATGGGTAGATGAAGGACGGCTTCGCATCTAGATAAATGTATATATGAGCTCTACATAAGTACTTTCATATAAGATAGATACCTGGATAATCAGTGTGCGGTTTTTATTAACTTTTTATAACTTTCGCTCCAATTACGGGGTTATGTTCGCATAGATAGCGCCTTATGTGCCCCCTTGGCCTTTTTTTTCAACTGCTTTGTCCTTACGTAGACGGGATATTGAGGGCAAGTATCTATTTACTCTCTATCTTTATCACGGTTTCTGAACCTTTCGATTGATGAGGACGTCAAAGAAAAAAGAAAAAGCTCACCAAAAGGACGGAATAGCTGCAAGTTGCCCAGTCCATCACACACCCAACCCAGCTGCAGCCCCTGAGGCTTCACTCACTCGATCACACCTTCCTTTCCTCTCTCCCTTCTCTCCCCTAACCCACACCGTCTCCACGCCTTTTCCCAATCCCACTCCCATGCTACTCCCATCCCGTCCCATCCCGTTCTATTCCATCTCATCTCATCCAGTCCTTACTTACTCCACGCCCTCAGTATCCGCAATCCTAAAAACATACTTAACAGCATTCGCCTTGCCATCCCTCAACTTCTCCAGCGCGCCCTCGACACCCGCCAGTCCCCCGGAGACAACCTCCTGCGGCTGGGCTTTGAAGAACCCCTCCTGCAGCCCGCGGGCCATGTATCTGAAATACACGAACCCGAAATCCTTCGCGTCTCTATGAACACTGCCGACCATCGTCATCGAATGCTCCACATGTTTCGGGACCACGCTATCAATATTCTTCCCAGGAAGTACCAGCGTTAATTTCGCGCCGGGAGAGAGGACTTTCCCAATGTTCGCGAAGCTGGTCCCTTCGGAGACTGCGTCGAGGGCGTAGAGCAATTTCTGATCCTCTGTGGCGGAGATAGAAGATCGGAGAGCTTTAACCACGGCCTCGTCGCCCTCGCGGTAGTCGATGACGACGTCCCCCTTGCTGCGGTCGATCAGCGTCTCCACGTACGCGGTGGATTTTCCCGCGACGCAGATCAAGGGGTGGATGTTGCTCTGCTGCGCGAGCTGGATCGCGTACGCGCCGACCGCGGAAGCGGCGCCGTAGATGATCAGGGGGATAGGGGATGTGGCGGGGTTCCAGGGTTGGGGGAGTCCGAGGTTGCGGTAGAGGGCTACGGCGGATGTCATTGCTGCGAGGGGGATGGCGGCGGCCTCTGTGCGGAGGGGGAGTTAGTTATAGGTTGGTGTTAAGTTGGACTGGCGATGAGACGATGTCTTTAGCTCATATGTGAAGGGGTAAGGGATAGCAGAAAAAGTATCACGAAGCACAGCTCCCCTCTGGCACACCCCCCTCCCATCCCTTTCATCTCACTCTCCCCCTTCCCCCTTCTCACATACCTTCAAACGTCGTAGTCTCCGGGATATGAAACGTAGTATGTTGCCACGCAAGCGCATATTCCGCATACGAGCCCCCAGGGGTGTTCATCTCATGGAAAGCCGCGACGCGGTCGCCGACTTTGAATTCGTAGACGTCTGGCCCGACGGCGTGGACTATGCCCGCGATGTCGTCGCCCTGGTTCAGCTCGCTGCCGAGCCATAGCGGCACTTTCCAGTCTTTCGGGTTCGACCCGCTCACGACCACTTTGATCACCACTTGCTTGGCTCCTGGCGTGGGGATCGGGGAGTCGACGATGGTGACCTTGGGGCCTGGGGGGAGGAGTTAGCTTGATGTTACTACTACGGGGACGTTTCTGTGTTCCTTTTTTTGGGAGGGTTGTTGTGGAATGGTGAATATTAGATTGAATGTTTGGAGAGATTGATTGATATGGGCGTGAGTGTGGGATGAGGCAGTAAGTAGGATTACCTTTGTAGACAATTGCTTCCTTCATTGCGAAATCGTGAGTCGTGGACGGTCTAAGTGTTCTGTAGTTGATAGGATGAATGCCCAGATTGAAGATATCTTCTCAATAACTATCAACGAGGGCGACTTGATGAGTGGTCTTTATATGAATTGATAAAGCAGAAGGTAGATGGATAACGTCACGTCGCCCGGCTAATTATTAATTCCCCTCGCGACGTAGGTAGTAGCACGACTGTATCCATAAGCTGGGGAGGTTTCATCGATCACCTCATTGCTGGTGTGGGGTAGGAACGTAGCTTGGTCGATTTAGCTAGGTATGTACGTAGGGTTACGTTATAGTGCTTTCCCCGTTCTTCGTTACGTATGGTAGTATCTGGAACGACTTTTGAGGTGCAGACAGCCTTAGGTATCTGCGGTCTCGGTGCAACTCGATGCCACCTGCTTATGGAGGATTGATATTACCCCTGGCGGACATCCGCAGCCCTGTCTCATCGGACGCGGTGTAGCTGCCTTGCAAGCTTGTATCAATAAGCAGTATTCTCAAACTTTGTAATAATGAGTAATTAGAGCTTCACGAATTTGAATTTGAACGATCGACTATCACGGTTTGGTAAGTGTAGGCGTGGATGCTTCAGAAGGCTCGTCGGAGCCATACGGTTCTTCAAACATTGCTACCTGCTCTACCTAGGGAGGGAGTAATTGCGATTACAATTCTCTGGTCTTACAAATCAAAGCTGGCGCGAGACACCGGAGCCTCGCAGCCATTATCTCTTCAGCTGTCGGGAGGCGTGAAAGCGCCTAAGGCCGATGTGAAGTGCCCTTATCTCCGAATCATCAACATCGGCTGGCCGGCCGGCTTGTCTTTACCTACCCGTAGATGCCTACTTCGGAGCATTAGTCAGGGTCGATCCGGGAGAGGATTAGGTAAGCGGATATATCTCGAGTAGGGCCCCAAGGAGAGATCGACAAGTGGCTGAATTTAGTCGATAGTTGAATTATGATGGGATACAGAAGTCAATCCAACTACCCAAGTATGCAAGCCGATTCTTAGACCCCGCTAGAAATTCGTGCTGCCGGTAGATTTCTTCAAATTCCTTGTAGTTGAGCCGGCCCCATCCGCCTTGCTCTTTCGCCTCCTGTTCATATTGATCAATTGTTTTCCACTTCGCCAATTGCGACCGCGGAACGGGGCTTGGTGTATCAGGCCTAGTGATATGCGAGTCCGAGCCTGACCGTGTTTCCTTGTCGCTTGTGGATGCCAGTGATGTCTCAGCGACGGACGTCGAGTTCTCACCTACGATGTTACTACTCGACACGTGGTTGAATAAGCGTGATAGTGGGCTGTTGGGCATGAACTGTGGCATTGTGGGATCTCGGTGATCGGGCACGGTCTGACTGTGGGCATCCGTTGAAGATGCTGCGCCTGGATGCGCGCTCACAAATGGATCGACCGGCGCTTCTGCTTCGGCATTGTGAACTTGACTCCGAATCTCTTCACGGGTGCGTCCCCCTTCGCTGACAGCCGAGCTCGCAACGGTGTAGCCACTGGTAGATAGTAAATCCTGTAGGCTTTGCTGCTGGATGGGTCGTGATGTGGGTGATGCGGGAGACTGTGGAGATGTTGGCCGCGTTGGAGATGCTTGTATAGACTGCTCATCCTCCTCTCGGGGCTCAAATTCATCAAGTAGTTTGCGATGCTCCTCTCGCTGCTCTTTCGTCTCGGCGGCAAGCACCGCAAAGTCTTCCTTTCTCTTAAAGAGCGTATCCAATAGTTCGTTATAGGCTTGTTGGGCTATTTGATAGAGAATTTCTTTTCCGGCATCTCGCTCAGCGTCTGGGATCTCCATGCCACCCCACCGCTCGGGTACACTACGCGAAGACGTGGAATGGTTCGACCTCGTCTCAAAATCGTCAGTATCCTCGGCGAAACGTACTTTGGACGACGATCGAGATCGAGGAGATAAAAGCGGAGGGCCCGATTTCGAAGCCTCGGTACTCCCGTTGACGTTGACGAGCACATCTTGTTCGTCACGCCAACCTTGGGGAGGTAGGGCACCTTCTTCCTCGTCCAGATAGAACTGACGTCGCTTCCAACGCTCATAGAGTTGTTTGCGTGCCATAATGCGCCTGCGCCTATCCATGTTCATCTGCTGTGGGCTGGCAAATGTTTCGATTTCTGGTTGAAGGGGGACCTCGGTCGGCAGCGTAACGACGAATTCCCTAGCGTCCGGCAGCCCGGGAGGTGGAACGGCAGCTAATTCTTCGTCAACGGGAGGGTGGTTCAACTCAGCAGCATCATCCATCTCGTCATCGGTACTACTTTGATACTCTTCATCGGAGGAGGCCGTCTCGCATTCTTCGGCCAGCTGTATTCTTGATTCTCTGCGACGGATCGAATCGAGAATGCCGTCCAGCTGCGCATTGTCGCCGGAGAGCAAGGCACCTAGATCCACCGTGTCACGAGGTGGGTTCAGAATGCCCGACCAATACTGCGAATCGCGCGCGGGGGATTGCGGCCTTCGCGAGGGCCCGAACGATTCGGTGAAGATGCTCTGGCTGCCGTTTCGGGTGAACAGTTCGCGGAGGATATCTTCGCGATTGGAGGCGTCGGGCTTGTCCTCGCTCACTGCCCCTTTGCCGTCGGGGACATCGACCTGACCTCCCGAACGAAAGATTTTGCCTTCCATATGTCGCCCGCCCTCAGCGTCAGGTATTCTCTGGTCCCTACCGAACATACTGCTGATGGGTTGTCGGCCACTGACCAACTGCTGGACCTCGACATTCGTCATCATGTAGTCGTCCAGGCCTTCGACTGTGTCGCGGTGCATCTGTTTATAGCAAACGTAATACGCGCGAAACATGCGCAAGAAGTCCCGGCGGTTGACGTAACCGTCGCCATCAACATCGTAGCCCTCGAAGGTGCGCTTCAGCTTGTCCTTGCGCTTTTTGTAGGTGACGCCATGGAGATACTCCTCGAAGCCGATGAGATCGTCGTGGTTGGTGTCGTAGAAGGCGAACATGCGGTCGTGGATGAGGTTGGGGGCGAAGTGGCGGTAGCCGGCGGAAGGCACGAGACAACGCTCGAAAGTCTTGCGATCCATGGCCAGGCCGAGGCCGTAGGGGTCCTCGCGCCACTCGGTGTTGGCCATGAAGGTCCACTGTTCCCAGAGCGCGTCGAGCTCGACGCGCTCGAAGCCAGTCTCGTGGGTCCACTTGGCCAGTAGGTGCCGCGGCAGAGCCTGGACGATGTTACTAGGGTCGCCAGGATACCAGGGCGGCTGGACGTGGCGGCTAGACGACGAGGGCACGGGAATCTTGATCTTGTAGAAGACGTGGGCTTTGTTATGGGAGCCGTGGGACTCGCACATCTCGCACAGGTCGAAGTCAGGGCAGTTGGAGCAGCGGTAGCGGATGCCGCGGATGGGCATCATGCCGCAGCCGTTACAGAGACAGCCGCGGTGGACGTGTGAGTTGCGGCGCGCGTTGTCCTCAGACACGCGGAATAGCAGCGTGACGATGTTCTCGCCCGTGCGCTGGCGCGAGTCGCGGACGGACGAATCGTTGTACCAATCGAATGGCGGCTCCTCGGGAAGTGCGATGGGCACAGGCACGGGCACGGGGACGGCCACGCCGGCGGTAGCATCGGCGTCGGGAGAGGGCTCGGGCGGCTCAGAACGATCGTCACTGTCGCTGCTGCTATCTTCGTGGGAATCGGAGTCAGAGGAGTCGTCGTGTCGCTGGCCCTGACCCTGACTCTGACCCCGACCCAGGTCGGCGCGGAGAGGGACAGCGCGACGCCGAGCGCGTGCGCGTGCCTCTCTTTGTGCCTGTGCGCGTCGAACCGCATTGCTGCGGTGCAGGCCTGCGTGGGCCGTCGCGGGGTCGGAGTCGCCCGCCTCGGCTGTGTGATCGTGGTCGCAGCGGTAGAAGTACTGGTAGTAATAGTAGCCCAGCGATGCCGCCGTCGCCGCCGACGCCAGCGCTACAGCAATGCGATGGCGCGTCAGTGTCGATGCCGCCGCTGTGGACGTCGACGAGGCCATGCCGACGGCGCCAGGTTCATCGCCGCCGGCAGCGAGCCGAGGCGGGACGCAATGTAACCCGGGAACGGGAACTTTTGGATTCGGGTTCGGGTTCGGGGTGGGTTTGGTTTGGTCAAAGCTCCTGTTAGTAGTCAAGGATCGCAATCGTAAGTGACATGGGCTGCCGCTTGCGCGATCGATCGATCTTGGTATCCTCTGATCGCCGAACCTCCCGTGCTTATATCGTTCTGATTCTGACTTCTGCCCTCTTCCTCCGTCGGATGTGGCTGTACAACAGGAATTTTTCGTGCTGATACCGTAGATATTGTGATGGAGGATTGGACGAGCAGGATTATTTTTTGTGTTGGTTGTTTGTCCTGCCTTGCATGACTCGGCGGCAATACCTATGGCAGGTACGTCGTATTATTCATTGCCTAGCCCCTAGTTTGGGTAAGTACAGCTGGTCCAGGATCTAGCGTAGTGTAACCGTTCAGGCGCGATTTAGGGACTACCAAATTGTGGTGGGGTAAGTACATGCCCAAGCGTTATTTCTAGATTTAGGTAGCGAGACCAACACTGTAGAAACGCTCCATTTACATAACTATGGGTATCGCTACTACTTCGCGACTGAAAATATCTCGACTATATGTTGCCGACCTGTAGAGACCAGGTCAAGAGGCTGCATGCTTGCCACAGTTCTCATAGGATAAGCAACCTGAAGGGAATCCAGTATGGACACCAGGCCTTATTGTCAGGAGTTAGCGTGTCTGTCCTGTACCCCTGACCAGCTGACCCCTCCCCCTGAACCCGGTTTATGAATGGCTGTCGTGTTATTAATTAAATCTAGAGAGTCCTCCTTTGCCATCTCCGCGAACGTCATAAGCATGGATCTAGGTGTAAGCCCTTGGTGGACCATGCGATGCCTTCTTTGGCAACGGTATCCCTCAAAGATGAAGAAATTGATTCGGTGAGCCTCCTGTTAATTACCTGCATCCCCTTAGTGTACTTCGTAGTCGGCGGCTCATATTAGGACCTACACGAGACCAACTCTCCTATTGATTAATAAAATACCCTGATTACTATACCACTCGCATCGGCGAACTCTTGACTCATTTTAAACATATTTGATGAGAAATACAGCACTACTCGTAATTTCATGAATAGTCACCAGGTCGCATGGTTCTAATTATTCGGGTTACAAACGCATGATGAGCACCCAAGCGACTTCAGCTTGCTATTCTATACGAAGTAATTAGCCGGTAAATCTAAATGTCTAAAAGCATAAGCCGACGGGCCTGTTTTTTTTTCTCTCTTGAAATCTTATGTCATTTCGGATGGCGTTATCAAATAATGGGCTCAGTTTCGACGCGTGTTAGGTGTGAGGTGAGGTGACTATTTCAGCAAACCTTCAATATGGCTTATCTACTTCGTAAGGCCATCTTCAATGCCTACACACACGACGGCGAGACTAGATGGAGTAAAGAACGATGAAATATGTGACGAATTTCCATATGGTCCTAATGATGTGGCATGCGACACGCAGCAAAAGAATACTAAGTGCCATGCAAAAACTCTGGTAGGTATATCTAGATTGTCACATGAAACTATAACTCATGCCCCAGAATCACGGACAAACACAGATATTTTATACGCCTTCTTTTCAACATGTGTGGCAGTATGCGGCTGAAAGCTTAATTCGTGAATTCCATGTAAATTAAAATAGTGACTGAAAGACGAATTCTTTTCTGTGTAAGGCCAAAAAACTGGAACTCTAAAAATTCTACTTGTTTTTTTTTCCTTTAGGCACATAGAACTGCACTTCAAATTTCATAGTCATTAGTACAAACCATGATTTCTATTGACTTTTATTAGGTTCTCTAATATTTCCCATCTTTTTAAGATCCATATGTTTATAGCCTACCAAGCACGTACTACCCGAAATGAGCATTTAATCATCCTCTTCGCCCCGTGTCATCCATCATGATACAACCTGCTCAATAGCACGAAACACCTCTAAAAAGTCAGCCTCATCTTCAGCAGATCCCTATCAATAATGTCCTGTTTCTTCGCAAAGAACTCATCCATATCCCACATGGCAGATAAATATCTGCCTGCGAGCCATTCCTGCCGCTCACTCGTCAGAAACGCAATGGTATCGCCACCCAGGGCGGGAGTGCACACGAGCCAAGCTGCGATGAGTTATTGAGTCAGGTAGATGTTCTGCATTGGCAGAAATCCTGCGAGTGACGAGGGGGCGACTTACACTTCGTCGACTCTGGTAACCGATCTGACAAGTCCGTGGCAACGCTATCGATCATGAAGTCAGCCATAGTGACACAAACTCGGGATGGAAACACGATACATACCCGCCCGGATGTATAGAATAAGCAAGCAGCCCCTATTCATAAAACGTGCGTCAGTAAACCGATCACAGCTCAACAATAAACCGCAACGCCCAATACTATACCATCTGTCATAAATATGACCAGAACGCAACAGACCCTGACGCCTGTTTTTTAAAAAACAATTTAAAAAGCAAGTACGGAGTAAAAGAACTTATTTCATAAAACCCACCTGATCCTTATACTCCGCCAACAAAAACTCCACAAGCCTCAGCAGCGCGAACTTGCTGATCTGGTAACTACTCCCGCCGGGGTGGAAATGCAAGGCGCCCGTCGAAGACATCGATATAAACGTCCTGTCCCCACCCTGCGTGCCTAGTAAAACCGGCACGAACGCCTTCGCGACTAAATATCCGCCCCGTAAGTTGACCTCGAAACTGCGCCACCACTCCTCGTCGTCGCTTTCCAGAAGCCTGTCGTACCGCGCGAGAAAGCCCGCGTTGCTGATTACTATGTCTAGACGGTTGTTGAAGTGCGATTTTAAGGTGGAGGCGGCGAGTTGGACGCTGGAGGGGGAGGTCACGTCCATGCGCAGCGCTAGAACGTCTGGTGCGGTAGTAGTAAGAGTGGAAGGAGCGGCGGCGCGGATTTGAGAGAGGATATCCTCGTCGATGGGGTTGCGTGATGTTATGGCGATGTGCGAAGCCCCTGCGCGCGCGTATGCGAGCGCGATGCCCAGGCCGATGCCCTTATTCCCGCCTGTTATGAGCACCCGTTTGCCGGCGCAGTTGCGCCGCTCGGCGGCGGTGAGGTAAGGGTATGTGTCCAGCCGGGTCGTGGGCGTGAAATTCGCGCCATAATTCACGGGGACTGGGGGGTAGGGCACGCCGGAGAAGAGGGAGTCGAGGCTTGGAGTTGAAGGTTTGGGATCAGGCATCATCTGATCACACCTAATAGTGTCCTTCTTGACCTTCTCTTGTGCTAGGTATTTACCCTTGAACTATGAGATCTAGGAAAATCGGGAGACGGAGAAATGGGGATATGGGGGATGCCGGACGGACGTCGGGCTCCGATATCGTAGAGTGAGTTGAAGACATGATTTTCATTGGGCGCACTTATGTATGTTGTACGTATGTGCATGCGGGCGACGTGCCTTATACGCCTCTGCTCTGCAGAGTTGCATTGTGAGGTTTTTTGGTGCTCGCGTGGTGGATCTCAGATTATCTCGGCGCTGCCCGATCGATCACGGTATCCTGGTTGGTCATGTTGCATGCGTTAGTGATCCTGATTCGGACGTGGCCTTCTGTAGATATGAAATACCAATAATTCAATTAGCAGCTTACTGTAAAAGTTTTTCTTCTTATAAGTTGGGTTGGCCCCAGCTGGAGTGCTAAGGTCTATGCCCTTTATCAACATCACCTTTTTCATCACATGATCACACATAGATTGACATGGACAAGACACCATAGTAGTCTGAACATTGCTGCTTGTAGCAGGCATCTCATTGCGTAGATGAACTAGTTGAGCGATGTGTTCATGCTCATAATATCGATAGCAAAGACATAACGCCACACCCTGCTCGTCCAAACGCCGAACCATTCCAGCACTATCTTACAATTTGTACCATGCTCTTCACTCGGCCTTGTGGCCACTTATGCCTAATGGGCACCAGTAACAGGGCAGACACCTGAGGCATTGCTCACGGCAGGGTGAGTGACGACCTTGTCCTTGTGGTGACCAATCTTGGCCTTGGTGACAGGGCACTCGGCATCGTCTGACTTGCCCAGCGTACTGGGATGATCCGGTGGTAGGACGGTTGTTACGGGGCCTACTACGGGGCAGACTTTGTCGTCCATCTCCTTGCTCTTTTCCTCGTCGACGACATTCTTCAGGACCGGGCAGGCTTGCGCGTCCGATGAGCCAGTCGCATGAGTAGTAGGGTTGTCTGACACCGCAGGATGTTTGTGAAGATTTCCATGATGCTCCGTCTTGGCTCCTACGACAGGACAGGTCTGACCGGGCTTAGACAGGTCGACGTCGGGGTGAGAAGGAGGCAGGGTGCTGTTAGTGGTGCCGACGACGGGACAAGCTACAGTAGCCATGGTGATAGATAGACTGCAAATCGGTATGACAGGCGTATCCTATTTGTGATCTTTACTTTGATGTATGTGGGATCGTGTTGCGTGGCGTTTCGTAATGGAACGAGGTGTTGAGTGGGTGACAATTGCGATGCAGGTATGAGCTTGCAACAAAGGATTCAATAATGTCTTAGTCGGGAATCCCTCTCCTCTTTATACCAACTGGAACAAAACTAGGATGGGCACGATGCCTTACGAATTCGTAAGGTGCCTAGGCAGATTGTTGCATCACCTTCCTGCCTACCAAGCTTAGGCGCTACGTCATAAGTCTTGCTCGTTTAAGTTCAGCGTAATTAGGATCGCAATGATTGGACAACAGCGCCTAGAATCGATAGGTACAGTACCTTGGCTACTAGGCGCAGCTCACTTACATGCTCGGTGGGCAATGGAAATTGTGCATCTCAGAGTTAACAGCATAGTCTTCGTGTCAGTATGTGCATATAAAAGCTAATCACAGTGAAGTTGATTGAAGTATTGTAAGTAAATATCAGACCTCTGTGTCAAGAGAGTTCCAACAGGACTTTGGGCACCACGAAGCTTCTCCAAGATTGCGATCTGGGGGAGGGGCTTAGTGGGGTTCTAGGGGCCGTTGCACACACTACGCCTTAGGCTAGTCTTCAGTAGGCTTGGTTAAGGATATGCATTTTCCCCACTAGCGATAAGATAGCTTTTAGCCGTTTTGGGAATTTAGCCCATATGTACCGCCTGGCAGAAAATGCTCGCCGCCAAAATTTTGGCTGAAGCTAGTGGTAGACGGGTAGCTAAGCATTGCGCGTTCTCGTAGGCGGGTTGTTAGAGTTATCGTGCCTCACATCGCCAACACGATATCGCGACACTTGGACGGGGAACATTGCGGTTCAAAATGCCCCAGAAAGAAGTGTAGGTAGATGGATCCCATTCTGGCAAAATTTCTTGCTTACCGGGTCTCTAACTTCTCTTTTTAGGGATGCGCGCGTTGCGACGCTGATCAGAAACTGTATTCAGACAAACCAGCGTGGGCTCTTCTTGCTGGTCGGCGACGAAAGCAAAGATGTGATCGCGAAACTGTATTATGTATTGCAGAGCCTGAACATAAGAAGCAACAAACGAGTATTATGGGCCTACTCCAAGAAGCTCCTTGGTCTGTCTCCATCTTCTTCAAAACTGGCGTGGCATTCATTTCTTGTCGCATAATGCTGATATTTTTTTGGACCTAGGCTTTACGAGCCACCGAGCGAAGCGGGAGAAGAAAATACAAAAGGAAATCAAGCGAGGCATCCGCGAACCGAACGCCACCGATCCCTTCGAGTTATTCGTTTCGTCGTCCGAGATTCGCTATACCTATTATAAAGAGACGGACAAGATCCTCGGTAACACGTATGGAATGGCAATTCTGCAGGACTTCGAGGGAATCACACCCAATGTTCTAGCGAGGACGATCGAAACCGTGCAAGGAGGTGGCCTGTGTATCCTCCTTCTCAGAGGAATCAAGAGCCTCAAGCAACTCTACACTCTCTCCATGAGCGTCCACTCGAGGTTCCGCACCGAAGCGCATCAAGACGTGGTCGCGCGCTTTAACGAACGATTCCTCCTTTCTCTCGGCCGCTGCCAGAATTGCCTTGTTATCGATGACGAGCTCAATGTGCTCCCTATCAGTGGTGCTAAAGGGATAACACCCTTGCCTCCTCCGGATGTGAACGAACCTAAGACCGAAGCCCAGAAAGAGCTTGATTCAATCAAGGACTCCTTAATAGAGACGGAAGTTGTCGGATCACTAGCGCGCCTTGCTCGTACCGTTGACCAGGCAAAAGCCATCTTAACGTTTATCGATGCCATTACGGAGAAGACCCTGAGAGGCGTAGCGACGTTAACAGCCGCTCGTGGCCGTGGCAAATCGGCTTGTCTTGGAATTGCTATTGCTGCAGCTGTCGCACTTGGCTACTCTAATATTTTTGTTACTTCTCCTTCACCGTGAGTTATATCGTATTCCAGCCTCTATTTTCAGCGGTCGACAAGAGTCGCATCTTCGCGCCCCGAATCTCTGCCTAGCCACACGCGCGAGATGCAAATGGTTGGAAAGTGCTAATACTAAGCATCAAAGCGAGAACTTGAAAACACTATTTGAGTTCGTTTTCCAGGGCTTCGACGCTCTCGACTATAAAGATCACGCAGATTACCATATTGTCCAATCGACGAACCCTGATTTCCAAAAAGCTATTGTCAGAGTCAACATCACCAGAACACATCGTCAGACCATCCAGTATATCAGGCCAGAGGATGCTTACGTCTTGGGGCAATGCGAATTGCTGGTCATCGATGAAGCTGCAGCGATCCCGCTACCTTTGGTGAAGAAGCTAATTGGTAGCTATCTTGTATTTATGGCCTCGACTGTAAATGGATATGAAGGTACTGGTAGATCACTCTCATTGAAGCTCATCAAACAGCTGAGGGACCAATCAAGAGCGGGCGCAGCTGTGACTGATACCGAAACGGTTGATCGGTCGTCTGGAAAATCTTCGAAAGCCACGGACGACCATCTCTCAGCTTCACGTTCCTTAAGAGAGATCACACTGGAAGAGCCAATCAGATACGCCCAAGGCGATGCTGTCGAGAAATGGCTGAACGGTCTTCTTGTATTAGAAGCGCCACCGATAAGAAAGATATTAAATGGCCCCCCTGATCCCCAAAGCTGCCACCTTCTCAAGATCAATCGCGACACGCTCTTCAGCTTTCATCCAGTTGCAGAGAAATTTCTTCAACAAATCGTCCAATTGTTCGTCGCTAGCCACTACAAAAACACACCCGACGATTTGCAGCTACTCAGTGATGCCCCATCACATGAGCTATATGTTCTATGTGCACCTCTCGAACCCAATTCCAATCGCCTCCCGGAGCCTCTATGTGTGATTCAAGTAGCTCTAGAAGGACAAATATCTCGTCAAAGTGTCCTGAACAGTCTCAGCCGCGGCTCTCGACCCTCAGGAGATCTCATCCCCTGGCTAGTGAGCCAACAGTTCCAGGATGAAGAATTTGCCTCGTTCAGTGGTGCCCGCATTATTCGGATAGCAACATCACCCGAGTTCACGTCAAGGGGATACGGAGCGAAAGCCATATCGGACTTGATATCTTTTTACGAAGGAAAGTTCGCTAGCTTATCTGAAGACGGCCTCGAGGACGAAACAAACATAGTTCGGGTGACTGATGAAGAATTGGAGAATGGAACGTTGAAAGATGAGATCAGTATCCGTGATATTGCTACTCTTCCACCCCTCTTCTCCAAACTTTCGGAATGTCGTCCCAGCGCCATAGAATATATCGGCGTCAGCTACGGTCTTACGCAATCTTTGCATAAGTTTTGGCGGAGAAGTAAGTTCTTTTTGCCGTCCCAGACTTTCGTGTTTCACAGACTTGTTTTGTCGATAGGAGACAACTCACTAACAGCTCCTCACAGATGAGTTTTCGCCAGTGTATCTGAGACAAACACCCAATGACCGTGAGTACCCCATACTTCACCAACTCCCTGAAACAAGACTAGATTCCATGGCCATGGCTGCTGTGTTGACCAGGCCTTCCGGTTTCGAAATCTCATCTCAACATTGTGTGAAGTTCGTTGCTGACCTTGTGCTAGTCACTGGCGAACATACATGCGTTATGCTGCGGCCGCTCAAGTCAAGTGATAAAACATGGCTAGGATCATACGCCAACGATTTTCATCACCGATTCCTCTCGCTCCTGTCCTACCAATTCCGATCCTTCGACCCAACAACTGCGCTCAGCATAAGCCAGACTGCTACATCGGGAGCTCGGCTAGACCCGTCATATAGCCCCCCACCATTCACAAAAGAGTCTCTAGACCAGATCCTCACGCCTTTCGATGTGAAGCGTTTGGTAGGGTACGCCAATAATCTTTTGGACTACCACGTTATTTGTAAGTTCATACATATCACCGCATTGCTCATTCCTCGAAGTTTTTACCTCCCCCGTAGCTATATAAGTGTTTCAAGAACAGTAACTGACTCGCCCCCAGTGGACTTGATGCCCCGGGTGGCAGAGCCTTATTTTCACGGTCGCATAAATGAGATTAAGTTGAACGACCTTCAACGAGCAATACTGCTTGCGGTGTCGTTTCAACGGAAAGATCTCGACAATATCGTAACCGATTTTCCAACGATGTCTATGTCCCAGGCACTGGCTATGTTTACCAAGATCGTCAAGAAATTCGCCACCCACTTTGAAAAATTGATCTCAGGTGCTATTGAAGCTTCTCTTCCCAAGGACAACATCGGTGTGAGTGTCGCCAACGCAAGTGGAATGCACGATGATGAAATCGTAGATATGCGATTTAACCCGCTCGAAAAATCATTGGCGGATGAACTAGAAGAAGGAGGTGACGAGGCGATGAAAGAGATACGGCAGAAACAAAGGGAATTGATCGATTCTCTACCATTAGACCAGTAAGTCACCAATGTCTCTAATCACTCGCCGCTAGTCATCCAATTAACTGGATATTAGGTATGAGGTAGAGGGCGACAATCCCGTATGGGACGAAGCCGAGAAACAAGTACGAAGTGCGGCCAAACGAGGCCATGCCAACCCAGTCGTCAGTGTAAAATCTAGCAAGACGAAAAGAAAGGTCGGTCCGACAGCCGCCGAGGTATATGAAGAGGAATTTGGGGAAAAGCCACAAAAGAAGGCGAAGAAGTCTAAGAAAGGCCACTAGAATCGCACATATGGAAGATCAGATAGAAAAGGGGATATGCATATTCTGGTGTTCAGGTGTCACAACAGGCGGTTACTATTTCCGTGTATATATCCCTCCCATGATATCAAATTTCAATTCGTTGCCCCTTTCTCTACCACGAGGGCTCTCGATGCAATTGACATATTAATATTTAACGAGATGGAGAATATCACGAAGACAGTTATGGCTACTCGTGATTCGACTAATCATATCGCTTAAGGCAATTAACGGATTCTCATCACGATCTTTTTTCCTCAAGCCCGACCTTTCAAAATCTCAAAGGCAATAAAACAACGTCCGAGGCCCTCGTCATCTAATTAGTATCTGGTTATCAGATCCCTTCGTGCAGGAACTGAGCCACGCAACGTGCCAGGGGTTCTTAACAATCTTTAGCAAGGTCTGATGCACGCTTCTCAGAACATTTTGATAGAAGGATATAAAAATAGACGTCCTCCATGCAGACGCAGAGCTTAGCCAGAGCCCTCCAAGCATTGCCGTTTAATGAACCCGACGATAATCGCCCCTCTCCTTGGCCGAGCCGCGCATTCAGCCGGAATGACCGTATCTACATCACACGATATTACGCAAGCCCTCATAAACCTGTTCATGGATGGTAATGAATGGCCAATTTATCTATTGGTCGCGGTCGGACGGTATTGTCGCTTCGTCGATTCTTTCGAACAGCCTTGGGATCAAAAGCTTCGCAATGCTCGCGAACGACGCGCGGCGCTCAATCACCAGCTTCGGACCACGGTGTAGATGGATTTCCGAGCTGTAGGAGATACAGCTTGGGTATGAGAATTTTGGCAGCTTTCCTGTTATTATGGATGAGGCGTCTTGTGCGCTATGTAACATGAAATATATGAGCCGCGTGGCCATCGGGGATCATCAGGGGTAAGCTGAAGAGAGTAGAACACGCGTATAATATAGCTGCTATTCCTCTAGATGATGATCTTGAAAGTTGTTGGTGTTGAGATCGGCCAGATAGACAGCGACAATTTCAGACATCATGATTCCTTCAATCTTTCTCGCACTGAGCGCCTTCTCGCTCGCCTTCACTCAAGCCGAACAGGCGCCGTATGAGAAGAAGCACGCCGCATGTGTTGAAAAGTCCGTTCGTAAATCATGGTAAGTCACACCCAATCATTCAGCATACCCCGGTCAAGATAACGATATTGACTCAAAGAATACAGGACAGATCTGACTGCCACCGAGAAGCAGAACTACATCGATGCCGATCTATGCCTCATGTCACTGCCCGCTAAGGCCGAGATTCCGGGGGCAACGTCGAGATGGGACGAGCTGCAGTACGCGCACGCGGCGCAGGTGCGCTACATTCACGGCGTGGTATGCCTATTACCTAAGTCCTATCTTTCTGTCAGATGAAGATGGTTGTTTGCTGAGCATAAGTGACTGGCAGGGCGCGTTTCTTCCTTTCCATCGATACTTCGTGGCCGTGCACGACCACTTGATAAGGGAGGAATGCGACTACAAGGGCCCTCTACCGTAAGCGCATTACCATCATCGTCACCTCCCTTCACATTCCGCTCCAAAGACACCGGCGTGAAATCAAGAGAAAAACAGGCTGATAACGATCCACTAGATACTGGGACGAGCCCTCCGACGTCGGCGCCATCGGCAGCTCCTCTCTGTTCAGCGGCACGCCCAGCTTCGGCGGCAACGGCACAGGCAAGCTGAACTGCATCGCCGACGGGCCGTTCAAAGACGTCGTCCTGCACTTCAAGGAAGACCTCAGCACGACGGAAACCTGCATCTCGCGCATGCTCAACGACTTCAGCTTCGCGGCTGCTGCTCAGGAGAATATCGACGACTGTCTTGCGCAGAAGACCTATGAAGATGTCTGGCGCTGTATCGAGGGCAAACCGCATAGTGCTGGACACGGGGGTGTGTTGGGAACGGTATGTACTTCGTCTGCTTACTTCCTATTCACTCGTGCAGTCTTAAACCCAGCGACGTTCATCCTCATGTCCATTAGAGTACGATGGCGATATGGAACAGAATAGGTAACTAACGCACCCCCAACCCAGATGATCAACGTCATGCTCTCGCCCGGCGACCCCGTCTTCTACCTGCACCACGGGTATCTCGACCGGGTATGGTACGAATGGCAATCCCGGAACCTCTCCACGCGACTCACGGAGATTTCGGGAGGTAACACTCCTTCATTCAGCTTCCCGCCGGGCTTCAACACATCCTTCCCTCCCGGTGGCCCGCCATTTGGCGGTGGCAACGGCTCGGCTCCACCCTTCGGCGGTGGTGCTGGTGGTGGGGGGTTCAATATCTCGATGCCGGGACCGGACCCGCGCTTTGAAGATTACTTCTTCGATGGCGGGAACGTGACTACGTTGAATCATACCCTGTGGTCGGCGGGCATTTTGGAGAATGTTACTATTGCGGATGTCATGGATCCCGAGGGCGGGTTCGTGTGTGCGGATTTTCGGATCCCGGCTTCGGAGGCTTGAGGATGTGTAAATATGGATATTGGAATTTGGGGGAGATGGACTGTTACTGTCGCTACTGTAAATATATATGTGAGATTGCGTTGGTCAAGTGTTTAGCTCAATGACATGTGTTGTTTGTGTTGTAGTGATATCATGTGATGATAATGTGGTATGCCGCGACAATGTCTAGAGTTATCTCTCTTCGAGAGCGTTGGGGGCTATTCAATCTGGTTAAGATCTCGAGCACCAACTAAACATCATCATATAAACACACAAACTTTTATTCATCCAGACTACTTAAGTACATATGGAATGTCAATCTGGTTAGGGGTACTTAGGCAATCAAAATAGGGCATCGTACAGACGATCATTCCCCGTGATACACTGATAAGAACGTCTCCGCAGACCATCCAAATGCATTCGTCAACCTCCTTCCTATCTCTCTCACCTCCGAAAGATCCAACGAGATTCTTGGATGAGGCTCATGGACGGTGATGACATGTCCATGGGATCCAGCAGGGAATATCTCGTACTGTATCCCGACAAATAATCGACGACTCGCACCCCCACGTCTTCTCGGCCTTATACCAAACCCCAGGTGAGTCATCGTGCGCGTAAAGTCCTTCCAGCGGATCTCATTCGGGGCGGGAGGTAGTTCAGGGTGTGAGAACAGACCACTGATGACACGCATGTCTTGCTCGTCTAGGTCTGGTGACCAGGTGGATTGGAACGAGCCATTGGACTCATAGCTCTTCAGGGGATCACACAGGGCCGCGAATGCCCTAATGGCGTTGTTTTTATTGTTGGACTTGCTGTAATCAATAGGTTTTGCGTTGCTTCTGCTTGCCTCCGAAGAACCTGCTGGAAGTGGTGGCTGCTGATGCTCCATGACTATTTGATCGAGGTGATATGGGTTCACGGCGGACTGTACTGCAGAGACAACGATATCTCTAGGGCAAGTCTCTTTGATCAGCCGCCCTGAGGCTTCATTGTGTGCTGCCCCCTGAGATGAAGGGCTAGGTACCCCTGACTGGACCGAACATGTAGGAGAATGCTCGGCATTGTACCCATGGTCGGGTACTGGCTCGCGGGCTCTTCCTACTCCGGTTTGATCCCCATTGGCTCTCTCAGCTTGGTTACTGATTGGAAAGCGTGGGATAGAGAGACGGTGAAAGAATTCCTTAAGACTGAGCATGGTTGGCGAGGGAGAGGCTTAATAATCCTCGCTAGCGATATGAAATTCAATTTGGTTGATAGGCAACAGAGGCTGTTTGATTTCATGATGAATATCATGGGCTTCCCTCATTTTTATAATCCAAAAGCGAAAATTTTCTGATCATCCGCTGATGAAATGATGGGGAACTCTGAAGCAGTATCGGTTCTTTCATCATGACGACTCATCATATTTTCAACCCAATCTCATAGACACGATGATTGCGGTGTGCCAGCAGAATGCCAGCACATAACTTCGATATGTGATCAGACGAATTCATGTGACTAAATTCCAAGAATGAGATACGCTATGTTGGGCATGAATTACAGTCTTTAACGTTCTGGGTTGCAGAATGTTTATCACTGCAACAGCGAACGTTTAAAGGACAAAGGCAGATCCATTATGATACCGATAATGACACGACAGCAGCGGTAAACCTTGCTAAGACTGGTCAATAGCTTTACCTCCGACGTTCGAAAAGATTGGGTTGTCGCCACTCTTGTTGGTTTCAATTGTGTCTGATCGTCGGATCATACACGAGTGCATGCATATTGAATTAGCACCTAAGGCGCCAGCGCCAGTAATGAAGTTGAAAGACAGAATTCCTTCTCCTCAATAGATTTTTTACACGAGTATCTAGATGGAGTCGGTAGCCCTTACACGATGTCATCGTCGAAAGTCATAATCATAACGTTGTCGGCATCCAGTCCTCGCGACAATGTTCTTTTGATAGCGATAACCTTATCCATCTTCGCGACATTATATAGTTAGACCTTCTCGGGCGTGTTCAGGAGCTTTCGTCGCGTGTCCGCGACGTGATCGTGCTGTCGTTGAATTGCTTGTTGGTCTGCTGTTCGATTGTCTGGGCCTGTTCCCACTGCGGCCATAGTGCGGTCGTCTTTTGATGACATCTTGCCTTTGCCTTTGTCCAAAGGATCTGGACTGTCTGTTGTCTCTGTAGTGTCGTCAGAGTCGGCCTGCACGCGATGGTTATGGTGTAGGAGATCCGGATGGGGCTGGCCTAGTGATGTTGGAAGAAGATCTTTGCTAATGAGTTCGTTGGCGATCTTGATCGCTGCTTTCACTTTGCCGAAGTCGGCCACCCACTCAGGGGGGTATATAGTGAGATCAACACTCTGTGCACGCCGAGAAGAGCGCTCGACGTATGGACGGGGGAGCAAAAGATTATTCGTGATTGAAGCTGGGACTTGAGCACGATGCGTTGATAATTGTCGTCTTTAGACACTTATACACGTAGCCACAATTGACTGGGCTCGGATACGAATATGTCCACAATTAGGGCTCTCAACATTAGCCAAATTAATGTGTTACCATCTCTCGAGGTGAGCACAGCGGCTATTCAGTAATGGCAACGCGCAACTTTGAGACGTTTCCACTTGGAGTTATTCATGTTTACACGGTTGGGTCGGTATTCGGAAAAAAAAAAGTGTTTTTAAGTTAAGGCCTGAGGCATGGAGATTAGTAACGATATCGTCGTTTTATCTAGGGAAGAGAACCTTTTGGCGCGGGCCGTAGACTTCTCTCATATGAATTGATAGAAGAGTACCATGTCCTTATAAGTGATGCGATTGCGGGCTGATCGAGAACCTCGACAGATCGATACGAAGCTTATGAATTTTAGATTATCTCAATTATGCGGAGCCTACATCAATCTCTACTTCTTATGACAAGTGTTAAGGTCGAAAAAGCCAGTCCAATCCTAGTCAGGGTTTGGAAAGATCTTGATGCATATCTTTCGTTGTAGTTGAAAAAAGCTTTCCCCGCCGAGATACTACGTAAACCGTCGTCGTAAAGTGGTGGAAGGATGAAGCTAAGCTTTGCTAGCCCCATAAGGACTCTTTAGTATCCGTAAATGTTTACTATACGGCGTATAATTTCGCTTGCAAGTAGCCTTGCACATGTGTTCTTGGCAGAGCTGAACCGTTTACGATCATGATTCGCGATAGACGTTGCGATTAGCTGGCTTGGCGCATCGGCACGCGCCTGAATGGAGTCTAGGCTAGACTTCAGGCAACACACTCGGTGCGGCACAGTCACGATTAAGCGTGGCAATTAATGCATATAAGTGAGAATGTACTCTCCCATGGTGCTTTGTTCATTGGTACCGTATTTCAGTTATTGTTCAGCCCTACGCATAAGTTAACATGGCGCTTCAAACCAGCGTCATCCCAACAGCAACCACGCTGCCGGCGAGTATTACATCGCCTCCGACGGTTCAATTTACCCCGGCGGCAGACTGCTACGACCCGGACAACAACTGGATTGTTTCGACGAGCTGTTTTATCACGGGTTCCGGCGTGACCGATGAGAACCCAGACTGGCTCACATGCACACTTAAAAACTTCGGACCGGTGCGGGAGATCGTGGAATCTTGTAGCATTCCATTCCGAACAATTGAGCATCGCAGTGGCACCGACAATACCATTGCGCCGCAGGTCACCGTAGATGGTGTGGTGAGCTACTATTCGGGGTGTCCCGCCGGATTCACCCCCTTCACGACGCACTCCTCGCCTGCCTGGAATACGTCCGCTTATTCGGGGCATTTCGACGCTACCGGCTACATAGTTAATTGTTGCCCGACGTAAGTAGTTGTCAATAACACGATAGATAACCACAAGCGAAAATGCTAATGCGGTGCAGATTATACCCCTTTGAGGACACTGATAAAATAATCCCGTATACTATATACGAACACACCACGCACGACGGGACCGCGTACAGTCTGTACTACTTCCAGTTCCCTAGCTGCGCGGCGACGTCTATTCAAGTACTTTCTGGGAAGACGCTCAGCTACCAGACGTCTTCGAACCCGTATCGTAAGCGCCAGGTGGTGGACACCGAGCTCTGGGACTTCGAGCACGGCACGCTGTTCGCGCAGGACCAGGCGTATGAGTACACGATATTCCAAGGCACGCATACCTGCTACGAGAACTGCGACCAATGGTTTACGTACTACTACCCGGACGGCGTCGGGACGCCGGGCCCCGCGTGGACGACTCCCACGGTTGTGGTGACGCCGCCGGCTGAAAGCCCCTCCGGGCTGGTTCCTGCCGGCTCTACGCCCCCCTCGGAGACGGATGGTACGTCTGGTCCTGGAACTACCTCTTCAAGCACAGCCGCTAGCACGAACGAGTCGACGGCGCCGAACACGACATCTGCGGGCGCAACAGTTGTCCCGCCGACTGGAGGAGCGTATCGGTCGTCGGGTGCGCTGTTCTTGGTCGCGTTGGTTGTTGGTTTGGCTGGTACAATGGTATTATGAAGAGAGCATTAACGCGAAGATTCGCGGGCATGGATGTTATGAATGATGTGAAAAGAAAATTGGCATGATGTCTCTGATGTATCATGACAAACAATATACTCATAAACTACTGAAGTGATTAGCAAGCTAAATTCAAGTATCGAAAGCCCTTAAGCTAGGGATAGGTACCTTAGGTACCTAGGTAGTCATAGTCGTCCCTGGAGGTTATAACTACTTAGGTACTGCTGTGTAATCATATGCTGTCAGTGGCACTACCAAAAGGCTGGCGAATAATTAGGACAAATGTATTCCAGGACGAGGAGAGGAGTTTGACCTAACTAGAGGTGTCGCCGCTCAGAGCGGGAGAAGCGCGTATCGGTTTCAGAGCTGCTGTACAGTGTTTAAGCACGAAATTTTCTTGAACCAAACGCTATATCAAGCACTCTATACTGAGTTACTCTTAGATACCTAGTCAAGTGGGATGTTGACCTTATGAGAGGCAAGGGAAGAAGGGAGGAATATAGATACCTCGCTATTGGACTAACGCTATGGATATTAAAGCAGACTGCATGCTATACCACATAAATATGGTACATAATGGGAACAAATATGTAGCAAAGCAATGGATTGGTAATATATTCATGTAGAAGTGAAGTAGAGAACCGGCCTGCTATTTGTACATGTGGTCTCCGAAGGAGACCGGGAGCAACTCGTAGCTTTATAGACCAAAAGCAAAGGCTAGAAGCAATTGAACCCCCCTGCTAATCTACTCGCTCTGTCACAATATAGATTGGTATATTTTGACAGACTTCATCTTGTAATCATTGTATTTCGCAGAGACTGGTAGCTCAGTGGTAGAGCAATGGACTACACTTCCATATGTCGTAGGTTCAATTCCTATCAGGTCTTCCGTTCATTTCCTTTTTGTTTTCTTTCCTGCTTTTCTGACCCTCCTGGCAAGGGGGGAAACAAATCGAGACACAAGTGAGGTCTTCGAAGTTAATCCGTCGTGTCTCGTAGTTTGAAAAATGCATTAGAACTAGATGTTATATAATTATAGCCTTTTATATATGCCGCAAATCGTATTTTTCTTTCCCTATCGATTTTCTACTATACTACTTTTTACTTGCACATAACACGTCCATCGCACGGAGTCAACCTCCGACCCCGGGCCTGACTATGGCATGATTCAACGTTAAGATAGTGTACAGAGACATATAAGACCTGTTAAATGTAGCATAATGTCTCTGATGTATTATGATAAACAATATACGCATAATAAACTATGGAATTGATTAACAAGCTGAATTCGGTTATCGAAAGCCTTTTCTACGCTCGCTCCGGAGCGCGAGGTTTCAATCCAGCCTGGACAATGATGACAACTCGGCACTGTCCTCATCGCCGTTGCCGGCGAACAGCCGAGCCAAGCAGCGTGACTCGTCCTCGCAAACGTGTTCCCTGATATGCTTACAACTGTCAAGCCCAAAGTATAGGCCCTCGTCGTCGGGTATGTCAACATGGCGCTCAAGGACATGGCACAATTAAGCAGGGATATAGAGCTTCTCGCGGCTCGCTTGGACTGTGGTTAACAGTGGCAGCAGTACACCGGCGATGTCATCACAGATTCGACACCGACTTCAAGGCTCTCCCTGAAACGGTTTCCGATGCTGCTGTTGTCATCGTGTGGGTTCATATTGTCTCCATCTAGATCATCATCCTGATTCGCCCCCTACTTCAGGCTTATGTTCGGCCTCTTTGCGTCTGTCTAATAAGTGTTCCACGTGTTTACGTTGATTTCGTCGAGGCTTATGTGTTTATGATATAAATCGAATTTCGGGCAAACAAATAAATAAAATATAAGCCGTACAGCTTCTTCGTATGTGAAACTTCTATAATATTTTGCGGATCTACCCGTAAGGGGAAGAACTGGAGCACTTGAGCGAGGTGCGCCATAGTTTGTGTTAAGCCCGAAGGCTGAGGCGAAGCCTACTGAAATTCAAAGGAACCGAAATGCTACTGAATCAACTTCCAAGAGAGCAACTAGCTCTACCTCGATCTGTGCGGGCGGCTAGTGCTTCGTCTCGGGGAAGCTGTAGATGTTAAGGTAACGCACCTGGACTTTGTCTGTACGACGAATAGGTAGTATACCATTCGGCCAAATGGAATTCCAGGAAGACAAAAGGAGCCTGGCCGAAGTAGATGTGGTGTTGCTCAGAGCGGGAGAAGCGTGTATCTGTAAATTGCGCTGGTAGAGCCGACACGCGAATATCAGGAATTTCTAAAAGGTTTCCAGACAAGGCACTATATACCTATCGATGTTATGGAGACTATTGTGAAGGGTCGAATTCCACGGCCCGGTGGATCAATACGGCATATAAAGAACTAAAAGGGCTGCCCCCAAAGCACTGACTCCATAGAAGCCAGTGCCAACCCTAATGACACCTAGATTATAGGTATATTAGAAACATGTATTTCCAACTGCAATGAAGCCGTTAGTCGAAACAGGAACAGGTAGCTCAGTGGTAGAGCAGTGGACGCCTAGTCCATGTGTCACGGGTTCAATTCCCGTTCAGTTCTCGAATTCTGTTTCCTTCTCTTTTTTTTCCTGTCTTGCTAACCCTCCTAACAGAAGGGGAGACAACCCTAGCAACAAGTGAGAGGTCCTCGAAATTAATCCGTCGTGTCTCGTGATTCGACCGACAAGATACAAGTAATTAACGCATTGAAATTAGATGCTATGTATTAAAACCTTTTGCACATGCACTGCACCATTGCAGCGTGTTTCTCTTTTTCTCTCGACTTTCCACTATACTACTTTTCATTTGCACACAGTACATCTAAATATCGGGCTCAGACTCCAACCTGGCCCTGATTACAGCATTATTCAATGTTAAGACACTTTGTAAAAATACATCGGACCTGTTAAACTGTTCTAATGTGCTTGCTCTATGAAGGAGTTGTGTAGTATTAGTATTACGGTCTAACATAAGGGAATAATTTTTTATATGATAGTAACCGTCCGCATCCGGGACACCACTCCCCCTTTTCCCGTCCACTCTATGCCCTCTAGCTCAACACTATCACTATGTGATAAGATCTCCTTTGATAGCCGGACTAAATCACCTCCACCACTTACTCGACTTATTGATACCGTACCCAGACGTTCGTACGCAGTCCCGTCCGAAGGCGAGATTCCCAGGAGCAGGAAGCGCTGCACCTGCGAGCTCTGCACCATCATGAGCAGTGAGACACCACCCATAACAACTCCCTTCTCTACTTCTCTATCAATGTCGGCTCTTTCCCGGTGCCATCTTCGAACAGACCATTGCGGCATCACTCCTTTGAGTTTGCCTTCGCACTCATTCTGACCAGTTCTTGGTATTGAAGCATCACCGACGGCGAAACGTTCCACAACACTAGTATCCAGCCACAGCGTATCCCACAAAGGCTCGATCTCACGAAGTGTCCACGGCGAATTGTGCATGTTCCGCGACGTGTTCCAAATTATAGCACAATCCTCAATCACAGGAGCCCGTAACACGACGCCGGTGCGGGAGCCGCGTCGAGATTGAGGATTTCCGGTGGTTGCTGTGAGCCGGCCGTAGGGATCGACGCCCGCGGGCAGAGACCAGAAATCGACCACCCGCGCCGTCTCGACGTAGGCTTCGTCTTCTAGTGATAGATCGGAATTGCGCGATCGGTAGGACACGGGGCCGTCGACTGAGGCCCATGAAAATGAGGGGGCGCGGTAATATGAGGTCTCTTCCGGCTTTACTGAACAGTCGTCAAGTCCATTATTAGTACTAATAAGACCGGTGGTAGGCGTCGTACCTCGCACAGGACTTGACGGGAGCTGCACAGTCATGTTCCTGGGCCCCCAAAGCATGCCACGGATAAGATCGCCCGTCCACAAGCCCGCGACATACTCCAACTTCCGCTCCGTCTGCATCCTATTCCCATCCTCAGCCCCAACCTCCAGATTTTCCACTCTCTCTGGCATGGAAATACTCCGTTGCACCAACTGCGCAAGCCCGCTCAGCGCCGGCAACTTATCATCCGGGTTCGTGAGCAGGCGCTCCGTGTACCTTTCCACAATCCTGTCCCAAGCGGCGTAGATCTCGCGCTCGCGCGGCGCCGGCCCTGTCTGACCAACTGAACGTTCCCAGATATGTGCCCGCGTGGTGATGGCGTCTGGTTTGATGGGCGGCGGGATTAAGCATTCGCACGTCTGTTGCGCTTGGCACTGCCATTGGAGTTCGGTAGGTGTGAAGAAGACCACGCGCGTGGATAATATGGCTTCTTGGAGTGTCCACCCGCGGTCGTGCAGGGGCTCGCGGTCGGGCCGGCGAGCAGAGTCTTCGTTGTGGAAGCCGTAGGAACATTCTTCGCGCGCTGCTAGGCGGGCAATAGGAGGCGCTGGGTGGTTTCTAGAGGTGGAGGATGTGTTCTGGCGATATTCGAAAATAATGGGCTCGTGGCGCCGGTGTCGTTCAGTCAGGGGGACATCGGCTGATTCTGAAGAAGACGCTGCGATGGTTATGTACGCGCCTTCGTAGATTGCGCACATGCGTGACGACTCTTCGTCCCAGTCCTGCGCGTCGTCTTGGATTATGCAGAGCGAGTCGACCCAGATATATCTGAATCCTAGTGTGGCGGTTATCTGGATAGCGTCTGAGATGACTGAGGGTAAGTTGGCGCGCGAGATGCCTGCCATCATGTCTTGTATGTTGGACTTAGTTGCTTTGAGACACACGCCTTGGCCCCAGCAGTAACTCAGGGCTACGTATGGCTCGTTGAAATTGAGAGATGTCTTGATGACCTTGACGGAGCTGCTTTCGGGGTCTTGTATGTATATCAGCCTTTTCGGCGGACGCGACGGGCGTTGCTTGCAAACGCTGTGCTCCTGAATGCATGTTTCAAGACATCTCTTTATGAAGGTAAAAGCCCGCTCTGACAATGGCTCGTTGCTGATTTCAGGCCTCGTCGGGATGTACTGGATTGAAGGAATTTCGGAAACTTCAAGCATTGTCGAAGTTGTCTCCGGCTCGGGTGTAAGGTCTGTAACGAAGCATTATTGCCATGCTGATAAACTTCGGCCAACCACATTCTTTCCACGCAAATTCATAATGATGATCCTTACCTGTCAGCCGATATACCTCGAATCTCCGCCTCTGTCTAGCGCTGTCCATATCAATGACTGGCGGGCGGTCCGCGTAAAGTCGTAGAAGGTGAGTCCCTGGGCCCGGCGAGGAATCGACGTGCGTGATCAGCGCACAGAAAACACATTTGCTCGCCTTAGCTCTGACAAGATCTCTGTTGACATGTATAAACAGTAGCCCCTCAACTACGGATTTCTTGATAGCTTGGTCATTTCCGTATGGCCCGTCGATTCCTTCGGGGCCATAGACTGCTAGGCGGGCGGCCTTCTCGTTGAGATCGTAACAGACATCGCAGCGAGGTCGGATTGTTGAATCCATTTTCGGGGGCGGCTATATCAGCATACCGACAAGACGGATCGTGAAGATAAAGCTTCTTAGTTGTAAGCTAGCTTAGAAGACCGATCGAGAGTTGTGCCAAGATGGATAATCGCAGCCGTGTCCGGCTTCTAAGAACTGCATCCTTATTGCAACATCCTTATTGCAGCATCCTTATTGCAGAAGCCGTAAACTAAGCGCGCATCTTATTAGCTATAACGGTAGTATTCCTGACGCTAGTATTCCTGGCGGGTAGTTGAAACATGAAGATCTAGAGGATCTAATACTGTACAGATCGCCGAATAGCGTGGTTCCCAGCGCCTATTTCCCCATCAGCGCTTCGTGCGGAGTTCGCTTCCAGTCCAGGAGACGATATGAGGTTTGATTCGATTGCGCAAAGCAGTTCGAGATGTTCTGCTGCGAAATGCAAGCCACCCTCTGAGCTGAGCAGCAAGCTCGTCTTGGCGGTCCACAGCATCGGTATGCGCAGTCACAAGAACAACACCATATAATGACGTGGTCTCGCCCACCAGTCCTACAGATAGGTAGACATATATAAGAAAATGCTATATATGATACGATGCAGCTACATATCCCGCTTTTATGCCCAGCATAACCAAACCCATTATATATATCAACAAATCATTCATTATGTACCGCTCAGACCATCAACAGCATCGCCAAATTTTCACATCGCCTTATTTCGCACGTCCATAGATCCAGTCGTCAAGTCTAACCTACTCCTCCTCACCCTCACTATCCCCATCCTGCTTAAAAACCACCTTCTCACACAACCTCAGACAATGCCTAACCGGCAACCCAACCACATTATCCACACTCCCCTCGACCTTCTCAACCAATAACATCCCAGCCAATCCCTGCACCGCATACCCCCCAGCCTTATCAACGCCCTCTCTTGTCTTGACATACGCATCAATAACATCATCAGGCAAACCATCCGCAGCTTTCGCGAACGTCACCCGCGTCTCCTCGGTATGCGTGGCGATGGCGTAACCCGGAAAACTCGCGTCCGGTTTGGGGGCTACGCAGCAGATCGCCGTCAGCACGCGGTGCGTCCGCGTGTCCCGGAGGTGCTTGAGCATGCGCACATGCGCTTGCTCGGACGTCGGTTTCTCCAGGATCGCGCCGTCCCGCGTCACGATCACCGTGTCTGCCGCGATCACTAGGTCCGGGTCCTTGTTCTTCAAGCTCGGCTTGTTGTTGTTATTATTGCCATCTCCATTCCCGTTCGCGGTTGTGGTGGTGGTGGTGGCGTCGAAGAGGACGCCGTTCTCCGCCGCCTGGGTCGCTTCCTCGACTTGCTTGATCGCTACCTGGTATACGTCCAGAGCCTTCTGCTGAGCTGTCGCAGACACGTATTCGAATGCGCCCATCTGGTCCTTCGGCAGGTTCTCGGGCTTCGTCGACGGGAGGACCTCGATGTTGGGGAGCCCGAGCTGGCCTAATAGCGCTCGGCGCCGTGGAGAGGCGGAGGCGAGGATGACTCGGTGTGTTCGCATGTACCTCAGTATGGGTAGGTCGAGAGCAGCGGGGGGTGGAAGACGGCGGCCCTGCTGGGGCGATTGTTGTTGTTGTGGTTGGCGGATGGGAAGGCCGTGTTCTTTCGCTGCTGCATCGTAGGTTGGCGGCGGATCGGACGGGAGCTCGGATGAAAGGGGTTGCGATTTCTCCATCTTCGACTTATTGGATCGCACAGCTGCTATTATTGTTGTTCTTGGCTGTCGCAAGAGATTCAGTTGTCGCGAATAAGATTGAGGCGAGGGATTGATTCAATGGCCAGCCAATTGTCCTGTCTCTTGGGATTGACGCCCGACGATATTGGGTTCTGATGGTGATGGTTATAAATGCGATGATGAAAGATGAACAATACGAAGATTGGGGGAGACTGCGCTAGCGCCCCTGTTAAGCTTAACTGGGCTGAGCTAGCTTAGTGCAGAAGCTTAGTGTACCAGTGTACTGTACCTGCCTCGACGGGGTGGGTTAGGTGGGGTAGTTTGGGATTTGTGGATTGGAGGGCCGAAGGCTGTTGTATTGGGATAGGTTTTATGGGACCCACAGGGCGTGTGGGAAGGATAGTATATAAGGCCCGACCTATTAAAGATGTTTTTTAAGGATACTTTATTTAATTATACTATTTCGAAATTAACTTTCGAGATTAGGTTTTAAAACTTTATTTTAAATTATTTAATTTAATTATTTTAAAAATAATAAAAAGAATATTTACGTTTTTATTTATATTTTAAAAACTTTAAATTTAATTAAATATATTTTAAAAATTTTATTTTTAATTTAAAAATTTTTATTTTTAAAAACCTTGTTTTTTAAAATCTCGTTTTTATATATAGATTTTATTTTTATATATATAATTTTTATTTTAAAAAAATAATTAAGTTTTTTAATAATTTTAAATATTTTTTTTAAATATAAATAATTTAAAACTATTTTTATAATATTTATAAAAAATCCGGGTATTATTTAAATTTTTTAAAATAAAAAATAATTTTTTAATATAATATTTAATTATAAAAAGTTTAATTTATTTAAAAAATAATTTTAATTATTTTTTTTTAAAATATTATTATAAAATTTTTAAAATATAAAAAAATTTTTCGTTTATTATATATAATTTGTTTTTATATTTAAATATTTTTATAATAAAATTAAATATTTTTTAATAATATTATAAATAAATAATATAATTTAAAATTAATTATTTATATATAAAAAAATTTAATAATTTAAAAATATTTTTTTAAAAAATTTTTCGTAAAAATTTAAATCGTAAAATAAAATAATAATATTTAAATTTTTTTTTTATTAATAATTATAAATTATTTAAAAAAAATATTTAAAAAACTTTATATTTTTAACGTTAATATATTTTAAAACTTTTAAAATAAAAACGTTTTAATTTTTTAAAAATATTTTAAATAATATAATATTAATTATTAAATCCGTATTATTAATTTTATTAACTTTAATATTATTATATAAAAAAAAATAAATAAATAAACTTTTTACGTTCCGTTTTTTAAAATTAAAAATTAAAAAAATATAATATTAATTAATATTTTATTATATATTAATTAAATAATTCGATTAAAAACTTTTATAAAATTAATATTTTTATAATTTTTAAATAATATATTTAATATATTAATTTTTTTTTTATAAAAAACTTTTTAAAAGTTTTTAAAATAAAATATATTATTTAAATTTAAATAAACAATTAAAAAAATATTAATTTTATTTATTAATTATTAAATTAAATTAATAATTATATATAAATCGTAAATAATTAAAAAATATTTTTAATTATATTAATTAAAAATATTTATTATATAAAAAATATATTTAAATTTTTTAAAAAACTTTATAAATAAATTAATAAAATTTATTATAATAATTTAAAAAAATTTAAAAATAATAATAAAAAAATCGGAAAATTTAAATTTAAAAAAATTAAATTTAATATATTATAAATATTCTTTAACGTAATTTATAATATTTCGTATTATAAATAATTAATAAACGGTTTTATTAAATCGATAAAAAATAATAAAAATAAAAAAATATTTTTTTTTATTATAAATTAAATATAATATTTTTTAAATTTTATATTCGAAAAAATATTTTTATTAAATATTATTTTTATAATATTTTAAAATATCGTTTTTAATTTTAAAAACTTTCGTATAATTTTTTAATACTTTTTAATTAAAACGTTTATAATTTTTCGGATTAAAAATATTATTTAAATAATTTTAAACGTTTAAATATTAAAAAAATATTTTATATAAATTAAACAATTTTTTAAAATTTACGATTTAATTTATATATAATTATAACGTTATTAAAACAGTTTTAAAAATAATTTATATTATTTTTATTAATAAATAATATTCGAAAAATAATATATTCCGAAATTAAACTTCGTATTTATTTTTTTTATTTAATTAGTTTTAAATAAATATTATATAAAATATTATTATAAAAAAGTTATTTATAAAACGTATTTATTAATTTTTTTTTAATAAATTTGAAAACTTTTAATATTTTCCGATTTTATTTTTTTATATTTATTATTATAAATTTTAATTTAAATATTTTTATTTTAAAAAAATATTTCGATAATTTCGGTTTAAAAAAATAATTTGTAATAATATATTTATTTTTTTATTTTTTTTAATATAAACAATTTCAATAAATAATAATTAAAACTTATTTATTTATTTAATATATATTTTATTAATATTTAAAAATAAAAAAAAAATATAAAAAATTTATAATTTATATAAATAATAAATAAAATAAATAAATATAAATATTTTTTATAATAATAATAAAACTTTATAATATTA
>MU390424.1:0-41686 GCA_022578715.1 Nemania sp. FL0916
TTATTTTTTTAATATTTTAATAATAATTAATAATTTTTTATTATAAATTAAATATTTTAATTCGGTATTTTATAACGTTTTCGAATAATAAATTATTAAATGCTATTTTTTATTATTTTTTAATTGTTTAAATATTTTAGCAATTATACCGTTTAAAACGTCCGTTTTTAATTTTTTTCTTTTTATTAAATCTAGTAATCGTATTACTAGGTCGGAAATAACCCTTGCTTTTAATATTTCGAATGTTTTTTTAGCTTTTTTCGAAATAAAAAATGTTTTTTTTCGTATTTTTTAATAATATATTTCGTAAAAAGTTTTACTAGTATTTTAAAATTTACAATTAAAACTCGTACGTAATTTAAAAATCCTAATATTTGTCGGATATTAATAACCGTACACGGGTTTAATATTTTCTAATTATATATTGTTTTAATTTTTAATTCTTATATTTAGATTTTCCCGGGAGTAATAGTAAATCTTAGGAAATTAATCTTTTAAATATGTTATACGTATTTTTTTACGTTTAATCGTAGTTTCGTTCGTTAGAATTCTTTTAAAACTATCGTTATATATTTTTTATATTTTTTTAAAATTTTCGAATAAATAAAGATATTATTAAAATAAACAAATATAAACTTATTTAAAAACTTCCGGAATATTATTATTATTATACGTTAAAAAATTACCGGAATATTATATAATTTTTAAAATATAACTATATATTTATATAATTTATAAATTATTTATATAATAGTTTTTTATTATTATTTTTTTGTTATTTTAATAATATAATATCCGTTAAATATATTAAATATAATAAATTATCGGGTTTAATTAATATTTTTTTTTATTATAATAAAAAAAGTTAAAAAATATCCGTCCGGGATTATAATTACGTTTAATAAACAATAATTTATTATTATTTATTATATTAAGTTTTTTTTTTTATTTCGGGTTTGTTTTTTGTTTTTTATTTTTAATATTAATAAAATTAAATAATTATATAATAATTCCGACTCGCGTATAAACTTTCGTTTTAAATTTTTTTATATATATTTTTATAAAGTTTTAAACTTTTTAAAACTTATATAATAAATCTAATATAACTTAGGTTCGTATTTTTTTTTTAATAAAATCCGGTAATTTTAAAATCCGTGTTTAAATAATTTGTTTTTTTTAAATATTTTAAACAAGTTTTTATATAGTAAATATTTTTTTAATATTATAATTTCTTCCGTTGTTTTTTATATTCTATTAATATTTTTAATATTTTAAATTATCGTTTTATTTTTTTATCGAATTATTAAATCGTTAGTTTTTAACTATTTTATTCCGAAAATAATATTGTAATTAAAAATATTTATAATATCGAATATAATTTGTTTTTTATATTTTTATATTAATATATCGAATAATTTAGTTTTTTTAAATATACGATTATTATTATAACTTGATTTATTTTTATTAAATATTATAATTTTATACGATTTATTTTTATATTTTTAAAATATACGATCTTTTTTAATAACTCGGGGTAAAATAAAATCGATTTCGGATTTTAAATTTACTAATATTTAATATTTTTTTTTATTATATTTTATTTCGATTTTTATTTATTTTTATAAACCGTATTATATTTTTTATAAAATTTTTATATTTTCGGTTTTTTGTTATTTTAGTAATAAAAACCGTTTTTATTTTTTAATTTCGTATTTTATAAAACTATTTTTTAAATTTTTATTTTTATTATCGTATATTTAAAATATTTATTATTTATATATTTATATTATTATTTAATTTAATAATTATATTGTTATTATATAATTTTTTTTAGTTGTAATAATTCTAACGTTGTTCGGAATATTAATAAAACAAAGGTTTTTTATTTTATAAATAATAATCTAAAATCGAAGTACAAGTTATATTTAATAGTTTTATTATTATAAATATATTTTTTAATTATAACTAGTCTATTTATATAAATATATAAATATTTTTTATAAATATAAAATATTTTGTCGTATAATTAAGTTTTATTATATAAATAATTATATAATTCGTATTTTTTAATTTTGTAATCTTTTTTAAATTTTAATTTAAATTATATTTTATATAGTTTATAAATAATAAAAATATAATATATATATATTATATTAATTATTTTTTTATTTTTATTAATATTAAAATAAATTTTATAAACTTTAAATAATACGGTATAAAATAGTTTTTCGTTATAATTATATAGATCTTTTTTTTTATTTATATTTTTTTAACTAGAAGATTTTTAATTAATATATTTTTTAACTTATTAATACTATTTATAATAATAAAATCGTTTATAAAATATTTAATATATTTCTTTATATAAAGTCCGGGTTATTTTTTTTTTAAAATTTTTATTATATAATTTATAATTTTTAAATTAAATATAATAATAACATCTTTAGTTAATTTATTTTATTAATTTTTTTAATTTAAAATAATATTTATAAACTTTTCCGTTTAAATTATTATAATTAAAACATTTTTTTTCGTTTAAAATAAAATTGTTTTTTTATATTATTATATATATAATAACCGTACGTTTTAATTTTAATTTTAAGTTATATTTATAAGTTTTAATATTATTTTAAACGTTTTAGATTTTTTAATTATTTTTATTATTATTGTAAATTTTTATAACTCGGGTTTTTCGGGTTTTTTACGCCCTTTTTTAAAAAACTCTTTTTTATTAATACTAAATTGTTTTTTTTTATAAACTCGGATATTAACGTTTATAATATTTTTTTTTTATATTAAAAATATTTTATGTTAAATATATTTTTTAATACTTATTTTTATACCGCGTTTATTTTTAATAACTTTTTTTCCGGGTTTTTTTATTTTATTTAAGTTTTTTAAATTTTATATTTAGTTTTTATAATATTCGTTCGTTTTTTATTTATATATTTATCGAACGATTATTTATCCGTTATAATTACGTTTTTTATATATTTATTAAACGTTATTAGTTTATTATTTTAATATATTTTATTTTATATTTAAGTTTTTAATTTATTAAAAAATAAAATAAACAGTATTATTTCGGGTAGTTTTAAAATAATTATTAATTTTTTAAACTTTATCGTATAAACTACGGCGTTTTTAATTTATTTTAACTAATATAATAGTTTTTTAATATATTTTATTTTTTTTTATTACCGAACAAGTTTTTTATATAATTTTCGAATCCGGAATATATTACGAAAATTCTTTTAGTTTCTAATTTTTGTTCGTTTTTTATATTTTTTAAATAATCTTTTAAAATTAGCTTAAACTATTCTAGTACTATTTTTATTAAAAATTATACCGTTATTATAATCTTTTTAATATCCGTGTTAATAATATTAACGTATTAGTTTATATATAAACGTATTTAAATAAAAAATAATTTAACGTCCGTAATTCCGTTATAAACTTTGGGAAATATAAGTTTAAATTTTTTAATATTTATTATATTTATATTAAATATTCGTATTATTAGTAATAATATTTGTTTTAATTATTTATTTATTAATTTAAATAAAAATGTTATATTTTATTATAATAGTATTAATTTTTTAATTATTTAAATATTATAGTTTTAAATAAATCTTTTATTAGTTTATATATTAAAGTTTATAAAAAGTTTTTGTTTTTTTTTTAATTTTTTTTTGTTTAAATTGTTATTAAAATCGTTATTAAAATTATTATCGTTAGAATTTTTTAAAGCTTTTTTAATAAACTCGTTATTTTTTTTTTTACAATTATTTATTCCGTTTAAAATTTAATAATTAAATCTAAATTTATTATTATAATTATATTTTTTAATCGTTTTTATATTAAAGTTATAATAAACGTATTTACCGATATTTGTTTTTTTATTTGTTATTTTTAAATTTTTAATTTTATAACTTATAAGTAAATTTTTTAAAACATCTATTTATTAATTGTTTATAACTAAGGTATTTTTTAAATATACTTTTTAAAATTTTTTTTTTTATAATTTTCTATTATTAAGATTTTTTTATATTAATATCCGTTTATTTATATTAAGTTTTATTAATTAAAAAACTATTAAAATATAACGGATTTTTTATATAATAATATAAAAATATATATAAAGTTTTAATTTATAAATAATAATAAAAATTTAAAAAATATCCGTTAAAAAGTTTTTAAAATATTCCCCGTTATTAAATAAAAAGTTAAATAATTTTAAATTTAAAAAATATATTATTTAATAAAAACTATAAATTAAATTAATAATTAAAAAATAAAAACGAATAACTAGTTAAAAAGAAATTATAACACTATATAAAAATAAAAAACGTTTTTTTCCGTTTATTACGTTTTTAACAATTTTTTAACGATTTTACAGTTTTTAATAATTCTATAGATTCTAAAGATCTAAAAGATCTAAGGGATCCCGGGGATCTATGTCACGTGATCTTTTGGCCCAAATAAGGACCCGGGTAAATAATGATTAAAATACAGGCGCCTGTTTTAGTAAGGCAGGCCTAGAGCAGACCTTAGATTATAACATAAATAATTAAATAAAACTTAAATTTTATTAATTTTATTTTTTTAATTTTTTTAATATCGTTGTTTTTTTTAACATATATATAGATTTATTTGTTTTATTTTTTAAACGATTAATAAAAATGTTATTTTTTTTTAATAAAACTTATTAAAATTAATTTATATTTTAATTTATTAACGGGTTATTTTTTTATAATTAAAATATTTTTAAAATTATATTATATTATATAATATTAACAATATCGAACGTAAGTTTTTTTATATGTTTTTAAATATTAATTAAAAGTTTTATAGTTTTTTTTTAATTATTCTATTGTTATATTTTATCGGACTATTATTAAAACTTTTTAGTATATATAAAACGTTTTTTATATAAAACGGTATATTTATTTAATTAACGATTTGTAAAAAAATATAACTTTATATTACGTTAATATTAATTATTACGCGTATTTTATATTTTTTATATTATAAATTAATAAATAGTTATTTTTTTAATTATTAATTTTAATAATTTTATTTTATTTAATTATATTTTAATAAATTAAACAAGTTGTTAATATTTTACAACTGTTTTTTTTTTTATTTTTTATTTTTTAGTTTTTATATTATTTATTTTTATTGCGTTAATATAACGTTTTTTTAAAAAATAACTCGTTTAATATTTTTTTAAACGTTTTTAAATTTAATTTGTTTAAATTTATCGATTTTTTAATTAGTTTTATTTATATTAAAATATATTTAATCGATTTTTTTATTTTTTAATAATCGTGTTTTTATTATACGTATTATTTATAATATATTAATTTATAACTTTTAATATTTTTATTTAAATAAATATATTTAAAAAGTTGTTTTAAATCTTCAGTAAATATAGCGTATTTTTATTCGTAATTTTATTTTATAACTATTAAATATCCGATTTAATTTAATAAATATAGTTTAATTATTATATTTCGATTAATTCGTTATAAAAACTATTCGTTTTAAAGTTTTTTTTTAAAATATAATTTATATTAATATATTAAATAACTAACTTATAAAACTTTGTTATATTTTAAATGTTCTAGTTTTATAAATTTTTCTTTTTTTATTATAATATTATTATACGCGTAATTATATATTATAAATTCGATTATTTTTATATAATTTTAAATAAAAGTACTAATTTTAACGATTATAATATTATTTAATTATTAAATTTTAATTAAAATATATTTAATTATTTTATTATTAATATCGTGTAGTTTTTTTTATATTATGTTTTTAAGTTTTTGTTTTTCGAATTCGTTTTTTTTTTTTATATTATATTAAGTATGTTTTTATTAAATATTTTTAACTACCGCGTTTTTAAACTATTTTACGTAGTTTTAATATAAATATCGTTTGTACTTGTAGTTTTTATGTTTTAAATATTTTTTACCCTTGGGTTAATCTTTTGGCTTATTAATACTAATATTTTTTACATTTTCGTTGTTATTTTCGTTTATTATAGTTTATTAGTCCCCGGTTAATAAAATGTCCGGTTGTTATAAATTAATAGTTTTAAAATATTTGTTATATTCCCCGTTTTAATTATAAATATAACTTGCTTTTTTCGTTTTTTAAAATCTAATCGTGTATAAATATAAATAACAAAATTACGTAATATTTTTATATATTTTATACCTTTGTTTTAAATATATTTAATAATTATTTGTTTACCCGTAAATATATCCGTATTAAATTACTTTTTAAAAATATGTTATAATTAAATGTTTAATATAAAATTGTTTTAATTTACAAGTTTCGTAATTTTTATATACGTTCGGAATTTTAAATACCTTTAGTATTATTATGTTTAAATATATAATATTAATTTAATACTCGTTTTAATTTATTTTAATTATTTGTTTTTTTTTAAGTATTTTTTTTTTAATATATTTAAATTTAAAATAATAGTTTATATAATGTTTTTTTTTTCGTAATTATAACATTTAACGTTTTTTAAATTTTTAAATTTATTATTTTAATAGTTGTTTTATATGTTTTTTTATTTGTTTATTATATTAAGTTTTATAAGTTTTAATTTAGTTTTATATAAAATATTAGTTGTTTTTTTTTTATATTTAATTTAGTTTTTATTATATAATTATTTCGATTTTTTTTTTATATTTTATATTTATAAAGTCGATTATCGATTTTAATTGTTTTAATAACGTATTTTATAAAATTATTAAGTTTTTCGTTTTATATTAATTCGTTTTAAATTTCTTTTTTAAATTTGTTATAAAATAACGTTATAAAAATATTATTATTATTTTATTCCGTTTTTATTATTATTTATCGGAACTCGATAGTATATTTAAATGTTGATTTTTTTTATTTAATAAATAAAAGTTTACGTTTGGTTTGTTATTTTTTTTCCGGGTTTCCGAACATTTTTTTAAGTTTAGTTTCGAAAACTTCGTAGTTTTTAAAAATCTTTTTAATTTCGTTTTTTTAATTTTCCCCGTTAGTATTATTAAAATAGTTTTTAAAAATTAGTTCGAACTACGTAAGTACTAGTCCGCTTAAATATTTTACTATATAAAGGACTTTTTTTGTTTGATTAGTTATTTTTTCGATTTCGTTTTTATTATTAGTTTAGTTAATTTTAAAGTTTTTTTCGTAATATTTAAAATATATTTTTATTTTCGTTAAGAATTTTCGAATCTTTTTATTATTATTATTAAACTTTTTTAATTTAATTAGTTAATATATCGAGCTTGTTAGTTTATTAATAATTATTATTATAGTTTGTTATACAGCTTTTATAACTTGTTTTATTTGTTCGTAGTTAATAGTGTAAGTAGTAATATATATATTTTTTTTTTTTTAAAACACCGATACGTTTTTAAAGTTAGTTAATTAATTACGCCGTATTTTATTAAGTTGTTATATTAATTCGGGTATTTTTATTATTATTTAATATTTAATATTTAAATAAAACTATTTAAAATATAACGATCGTTATAAAAAAATATTTATAAAATATAAATAAGTTCTAATAAAGGTTAAAATTAGTTTATATTTAAAATAAAATATTAAATAAATTAAAATAATATAACAATAAAAGATTAAATTATTAAAAGGTTTTTTTTAATAATTAGATTTTAAAAACTAATTAAAGTTTAAATTAAATAATAAAAAAAAAATAACTAGTTATATAAAAAATCGTTATAAGTTATATAAATATCTTTTTTTCGTATTATACCCGTGTTTTTAAATTGTTCAAATTGTTTAAAGTTTTAAAACTTTTAAATGTTTTAAATAATTCTACTCAAGGTGTTTAACGCGTTTTAACACTTAAGACCTTTAAGTACGTTTTACATAACATTTATTCTTTCTCTTTAGCGCATAACTTTTTTAAATATACCGCTCGTGTTTTAATATCTTTTTACGCCCCGCGCTAGGTCAGCTTGTTAGGTCACTTCTCCGTTAGTTCGTAACAAAAAATATATATTAAAAAATAATATAAAAAAAGTTAATATAAGAAAAATAAAAAAAAAATATTTCGTTTAATTAATTTTATTTAAATATATATTAATATAATATTTATATTATTTATAAACATAATAAATTATTTATATTAATTAAAAAAAATTTATTATTAAATTAATAAAAATTAATAAATATTAATATTTTATAAAAAAAATTATATATATTTTATTAATAATAACGCGTTTTAATAATTTTTATAAACGGTTTTTTTTATTAAAAAATATTAATTTTTATTTAATATTTTATAAATAATATTAATTTAAACTTAATTTATTTATTTATTTTTTAAAAAAAACTTTTTATATTTTAAAAATAATTTTATAATATAATTAAAAAAACCGGTAATTTTTTATTTTATTATTAAAAATTTTTTAATAAAATTTAAAATTTTATAATTTATTTATAAATTTTTTAATTATTATTTTAAAAAAAAATAATCTTTATTATAAAAAATTTATTTATTTTTTTAACTCGGAAATAATTTTTTTTATTAATTTAATAAAAAATATTTTAAATCCGATTAAAATATTAAATAAAAAGTTTATTTATTTATTAAATAATTTAAATAAAATTTTTTACGTTAATTTAATCGTTTATAAATTTAACCGAATATTTATTTTTAAAAACTTGTTTTAATAAAATTAGATTTTTTTATTTTATTATAAACTATATAATTTTATTAATAATATTTTATAATTATTAAAAAAAAATTAAAAAAATAATTATTTTTTTATATAAAATATATTAATAAAAAATATAATTTTAAACGTAAAAAAACGGGATTTTTATAATTAAATATATTTAAATTATTAATATAAACGTTATAATTAATAATTAATTAATTTTTTTTATTATAATATTTATATAAATTAAAATTAAATATAAAAATATTTTTAAAAGTTTTAAATAAAATTTATATTAATTCGGATAAAATTTATAAAAACGATATAATATCGAAAAAATATTTTTAAAATAAGAAAAATTAAAAAAAATATATAATTAATAACGAAAACTTTATAAAATTAAGTATAAATATAAATAAAACGTAAAAAAATAAAAAAATAATAAATTAATAATAATAAATTAAATAAATAAATAAATAATTTTTTTAAATTATATTATAAAAAAAAACGTTATAAAATTAATATTAAAACTTTTAATTGTTATTTATAAAAAAGTTAAAAAAAAAGTTTAAAAACGTTTTAATAATAACGTTATTATAATAATATTTATAAAAAAACGGACGTAAAATAAATAATTTTTAATTATTATAATAAATGAAAATTAAATATTTATAAGTTATATAAATAAAATTTAAAAAATACGTATAATTTAAAAAAAAATAAAATAACGTTTTTAAAAACTTAATAATTTAAAAATAAATTTAAAAATGTTTTTTTAATAATTTTATAATAAAAGTTTTTAATTTTAATAAAAAAAACGTATAAAACTTATAATATTTAAAATAATAAAACAAAAATTAACAATATTTAATAAATAATTTAATAATAATTATAAATAATATAAAATAATAAAATTAAATTAAAATTAATAAAATAATATTTAAATTAATAACGCGATAATAAAGCTTTATTAAAAACATTAAATTAAAATTATTAAATTAAAAAACCGAAAAATATTATATTAAAATAAGTTTATAAAACTTATAAAACATGTAAAAAAAATAATATATAAAGCCCGACTTATTAAAAATGTCCTTTAAAGACACCTTATCTAATTATACTATCTCGAGATTAGCTCTTGAGACCAGGTCTTAAAACCCCATCTTAAAACCTAATCTAACTCATCGTTACTCAACACCGCGCCATCTATTACTAAGCGTTATAGACCTATAGGAGTAATGTTTTATTTAAAGGTATAGTCTGCAGAATTGTTATATTACTTAGGTAATACGAAGAGAAGTGAAAGGAGGGTTAAGCTTTTACCGGGTGTGAGGGAACCTTGTTTTCCTACTCAGTGGTTGTTGGTCAGCGTGAAGTATTAATAAGGTTAACATGTACGTGCGAGCAAAGAGGTTTTTAAGATTGAAGCATAGTGAATGAGTAAATATTTGGTCTATACTTGAAGATGAAACCCACGATATTAAGGTGCTAGGACTAAATGGTTTTCGAGAAGCTGTAAAAAATGAGTACGTAGAAGCAGAAGACTATAGCTTTGGAGAATATGCAGCGCGTTTTTGTTCATACTTGTTGTTGCAGAGATATTTTTGGTCAGCAAAGAGAATCAGTCGTGCTAAGAGTCACTGGGCAAGTTATTTTAGGGTGTGTCACATTATATTGTTGTAAGAGGGCGTCTTGAAGTCTCCCCGAGCTGTGTCCCTGTGAACAGCGTAGCGAGTTCTCGGTGTCTTGAGGCATGCTTCAGCGGGGTAATATTACACAGTATGAGACTCATCACTAGGCATCAGCTCATCAAAGTCTGTCCTAGATGCCACACAGTGTCTTAGTTTATGACAGGAAGCCTTGGCCCCCGCTTTGATAGTCTATGCATGACATTGCATGTTGGTTCCCAACAAAGGACCAGTATCTAACTGCCTCAAAATGGCAGAAAGGTCGGAGCTCTATATGATGGCAAAAAAAACTAGATCCAAGTCGTGATGGTTTATCACCACGCAGACCAAATCAACTCCCTCATCTACAGCCATTCTGTTTTCTTAGAGCGATCGTGTAAGAATTTCGAACATAATATCAGGTAGCCATGTCAGACCTGATAGCTCAACTTGAGGCGCTTGCCGCCTCTCCGCCGGAGGATCCGACTGAGAGACGGCGCCTATATGATGCTTGCAATAAGCTCTCCGCAGCGACAGAAGACCATCTCGGAACTATATCCCGTGTCAACGGCTCAGTACGTCATTAAATCAAACCCTCCATTCATCATGAACGACAGCTTGTCCCGTGATACTGAGACTAACAGTTGACAGCCAATGCTTCTGACCTTCTGTCAGGTAGCTTCTGATATAGAAATCTTCCGACAGCTTTCGGATGCGAAGGCTCCTCTGTCAAGCGAGTCACTTGCGTCCTCCTTCAAAGCCGATCTCAAGCTGCTAAGTATGTGCCGCGTCCCCAAATAATTTGTGCATGTACAGTTCCTTTTAATACTATGACTATTAGATCGCATCTTGCGCTTCTTAGCATCGAACCACCTGATTTCAGAGACTGGTGAAGACATATATGCTGCTAATAATGTCACTCACACCCTTGCTCGTCCTGGGTTCCGAGCTGGAATCGCTCATTCGTCAGTATCAATTCTTGCAGTTAAAAGAACTTTAACTGATATCTACTATCAAGGTTCCAAGTTACTATGCCATGCCTTATGCAGATTCCAGATTTCCTCAATTCCACCGGATACACAAATCCGACCGATGTCTTGCACAGTGCCTTTCAAGTTGCTCACAAGACCAACAAGCCAGCTTATGTATGGGCAATGGAGCAGCCTAAACTCATGGCCGACTTCAATCTATGGATGACTGAGCAACATCTCGGCTCACGAACCTGGCTCGATGTATTCGATGTGAGCAGCCATGCCGAGGGCTCGTCAGCGGATACACTACTTTTCGTTGATGTTGGCGGTGGGCTCGGCCAGCAGTGTGCTCTTCTGAAGAAGACATACCCCAACATACCTGGCCGTGTCGTGTTACAAGATCAGCCGTTCGTACTCCCTCATGCTGTTTCCGGAGATAGCGTTGAGAAGTACCCTCATGATTTTTGGACAACACAACCTTTGAAAGGTGAGATACGTCGTGCTAACACACATTGTGAATAAGCTTCTGAGACATTTAGGCTCTCGCATATATTACATGCGAAACGTCCTGGAAGACTACCCCAATGAAAAAGCTGTCAAAATCATCCGCAACATCATCCCGGCCATGTCACCTGCTTCAGTGCTCATCATCGACGAGATGATAATCCCTAACACGGGGGCTAATCCGCGTTCCACAATACAGGATTTAACAATGATGGCTACATTAGCAGCTGCTGAAAGAACCGAGAGACAGTGGGATGAACTGCTCCAGAGTGCAGGCATGTCAATCGTGAACAAGCTTTGCTACAACGAAATCACAGGCGAGAGCGTTATTGTTGCGGTTCCGAAAAAACTGGGCTGAGAATTGTGTAGACTATTGCTGGCGAGTAAGCGAATGATACAGACATAATTAGAAGGGGAGATAGGGTTGTTCACTTCATAATCCCACAGCATCAGTCAAGGCGAATGAAATACAATTGGATGGCCATTCAAATCAAATGTATGACGCTGGTCGTTCGTAACGCCTGTTATCTGGGCGAATTGTTTGCCATTGCATCGCGATTTCGGCGGCGCTGCCACGGCCCCCGAAGGATCATCGTGTTAGCTGCAAGACAAGATCACATACAGCCAACTCGTAGCATTCAGTTGCTATGATGGACAGTAAGGATTACCGACATACTGCGTAAAGATGATAAGAATGATTGAGACACATCCGGTAGAGGCTGAGAATATAAGTAGTCTATGAACACAAATATAGCATTGTTTTTCTATACCTCCAGGAACCCCTAACCTCTCCGCTCAAGACTGTTTCCAGCTGAAACACGAAACCACAACAGTAACCAAAGAAAGCGTACAGCAGAAATCTAAATCTAATAAAACCAGCCCCCCCACCCCGACACGTCTATAAACCATTCTCCCTTCTCCAATCTCTATTCCCCATTCCCTATTCCAATCACGCACCCCCAACTCATCTCTCCCCAAGACACCCTTTTGACCTCATCTCTAAGGAATATCCTCCTGCCCCGGCTGAATCGTGCCATTATTAATCGCGGCCAGATGGGCCCTTGTAACCATGCCGTAGGCGGGCAAGTACCGGTCCAAGACGGGGAGAAGCTCGAGCGCGCCGGGCGAGCTGCGCCAGTCGCGCATCAGCTCGCACACCACCGCGAAGTACGACACCACGTGCACCCCGGCCTCGCGCATGCGGTCGTTCGCCTGCTCGCGGATGTCGATGGATGTGGTCCCCGAGGCTTCGTGGTTCGCCCATACCGCGTACCCGGCTTCGCGTAGGGAGAGCGCGCAGAAGGTGGTGCCTAATTGGGAGGGTTGTTAGGGAGGAGTGATTTTGCTGGGGGAGAAGGGGGGATGGGAGTGAGGTGAGAAGGGGAGATGGAGGGCGGGGTTAGTTTTACTTACAAACGTCGGTGACGATGCCAGCGATGATGATCTGGGACTTGTTGGTGGCTTGAACAGCAGCTCTGAATTCGGCGTTGTCCCAGGCATTGACTTCGCCCTGGCGTCTGACGACGTTGACGTCCGGATACATTTCCAAGAACTCATTTGGAAGAGGACCGTTAGGACCTGATCAAACCCCCGTTAGCTCATCATATGATGACGTATCATCGATTGACCATCCCGAAGCTTCTTGCAGGCTTTTGAGATTTGGGACTCTGCAAGATTTAACACGTACCTGTTTCCGCAGACGTAGTCATGATCACAGGGAGGTTGAAGATCTTGCCAAGCTCCGCGTGGGCGTACATGGCGTTGCGGTATTGCACCGCATCGTAGTCTCGAGACAGACTGAACAGGCCTTCCTGCATATCGAGGATGACCAATGCCTGTTGATGTCAGTTCGTCAGTCTGAATCAAACACACGTTCTGAAGGTGGAACTTCTTACGCTATCGTTCTTGTCGAGACGCTCGTATGTGAACGGTTGTTGAGTCTGCGCAGAAGCACCAGCGGCGGCTGCGAATAGCAGTGCGTAGCTCCAGCTGAGTTTCATGTTGATGGTTGGTTGGTTGGTTGGCTGGTTGGTAGGTTGGTAAGTGAGATGAGGGCTGAGAGCTGAGAGTCGTCACAGTTGATGACTTGAGACAGCGAAGACTGAAAGCTGTGAAGGCTGTGAAGGCTTTGGATGGTAGACTGAAGATGCTTGTGTGATGATGATGGTGTTATTGCTGTCTAGAAAGGGTCTTGATGATTGTATTTATATTGCTGGATTTGACTCCAATGGGTCCATCTTGCTCTCGCGCTTTCGTCGAACATCGTCGCGTTCTCCGACCTCATCGTAACGGTCACTGTCCTTGCTCACCAATCTCCAGCTGTTTCTCAAAGTCATCAACGCCAGTGTTCATGTAAGCTAAGCGCTCGTCGCCGCTTGGGATGAAACTTCGCTATCGCGAGATTTCCCCCTCATGCACTGCATCGCTGTCTGTGCATATTACACGATCAGGTAATCTCTTGGCACAGCAGGGCCTGAGTGTTAGTCATGCGTGGCCAGATCGTGGGAGTGGAACGCCAAGATCTCTGACGTTCAGCTCGGCACCTGTCACGGGCAACCGAAGCTGTAAAAGATGAAGGAAGACATCTCTTGGCATCCCACATGGCCGAATCTTGCATGATATTCCACCGGCCATGGCGCATACGCGAACTTCGGTATCTACCATCGGTGATGGAGTCTTCATCTCGTTTCACAGTGCAAAGTTTTTCCTGTGATCGATCTCTGATTCTGGTGATTCTGGAGCCTGGTTGCCGGGCGGTTTTCCGTCGCCCAGCATGACATTGGCAGTCTGCGTAATGCATTACTAAGTGTCGGAACTCCGTCAGAGCTAATCTGATCATTCGCGATGAAGCCGCGTCGCGATATTTACCTCTCACGAAATGTCTCGAGCGTTCTCGTCGCTTTCGCCCCTAAGCTTCTCTGTAGAGCTCTTGGCCCCTCTCGACAAGCTGGCGGTTAACCCACTCGGAGTCTCCACGTGAGAACATCTCGCAGGCTTGCTAGAACCTATGAGGAATGTAGCTAGCTGTGAGCGATAACAATTCTTTGCTATGAGTTTGTTGGAAAACCGCCGACATCTAACGAGAGATTCACGACGGCGTTCCCGCGAGATCGATAATTTTCTCTACTGCGCGAACATCATCACGAGTCGCCTCAATAGGCTCACTTTAAGAGGCAAACCGGTTGACGATTAACGCAGTGCGCCCGAGACCTCAACTTCTGAAATAGGGCTTCAGGTATCCATTGATATCTGCCTATTCCTGAGACCTTTACTTTGGTCAATGGCGTGGCAATTAATTATTGGGCAGCAACAATGTTTTTCGCAGCTAGAGCCCATACTCTATTGCTAGCGCTCCCCACAAGTCAAGTATTACTTTGTTTAACTTGTAAGTAATTAAGTTAAATTAAATTAATCAAGGCCTCTTAATTGATTAATAAATTAAATAACGATGTTTTATTTGATTAATTATTTATAAGTATTTATAAGTAATTATAATTATTTTATAAATTATTTTTTAATATTAATATTAATATTAGTTTTAATAATTTAATAAATTAAAGCTTTTAAAAAACTAGTTTAATTAATAAATTTATTATACTTTATTAATCGGAACTCGTATTTATTATTACTTATTATTATTATTTATTATTATTATTTATTTAAATATTATTATTATTTATTATTATTATTTATAATATTATTTATTATATTATTTATTATATTATTTATTATATTATTTATTATATTATTTATTATATTACTTATTATATTATTTATTATTATTATTAACAACTTTCGACTTTTCGATTATTAATAGTTTTATACGCTTTACGAAAAATATTAAAAGTATTAATTACGAAATAATTTAACCGGTTTTTAAGTTTTAAAGTTAATAAAAAATTTTAACTTTAATTAATTATAATTTAAAATTGTTTAATATATTTGTTAAATTATTTAAATTAAACCAAACAACAGGATCAGTTAAACTAATTAAACAACCGAATTTAAGGCTTTAAAGCAGTTAAGGCAAAGTAAAAGTTAATTGTCTGACTTGTTTTACTTGTGGGGAGCGCTGTCTATTGCCAAGAATCAAGTCTTCATACTACGGCAACTGAGGCGCATGGCATCCGACACGAGCTTGTTGGCCTGCGGATAATTAACCCGCGCTGGAATTTCCGAGCTAGTCATATAGCTCCGGCAAATACCAGCGCCAATATGCAGCCCAGCACGACAACAATGTCTCACTTACCGGCCCGTGATAAGCTTACCCTGAAAGCTTAATAGCTCTCCTGGGTCCTGTCCAATCCAGTGGCAAATGGAAACGTACGATATTCACTTCTAGCTGTACTGAAGTGGTTGGAGATAGCCTGCTTTATAATCGATCTATCATGAATGGGGATGATGTATGTATGTTTGTCTTCGTGTTAACTGTAGAAAATCATATCCCTTATTGAGTAGGCCCCTGAGACTGGTTTTGTCTAGAGGTCGAGACTATTAACGTCATACTGTGGTCATGCCACGAGAATGTAGAGTAGACCAACCACATCGTTTACGTAGAGTGAAGGCATAGTTGATCCGATGGGACCATATCTACTTGCATCTTCATTTAGCAGGTTTGCGCCGTCCAGCATGTAGAAAATCGTAACTCTAATCTTGAGATATCAATGCACAAACTTAGCTCATCCATGTCACAAGCGCAGACATTGGTATCGCCTTCGTTGCTAGTATGCAGCGCCATAACGGGATAGGGCGGATCGAGATGCAGGTACTCGGCGGCCGGAGAAAATAGCAGAGCGGGCCCACGCCCGGGTGTGAGACATTGTTCAAGGACTATTTACACCATCCCACTCACCTTGGCGCGGGAAGAAGAAAAACATATCAAACCTCCCTTCGCCTCGGTATTAAGACAATGTTCGTCAATTCCTTGGCGTGTTGGAATGCATCGACGGGCAAATCTGCCAGTTTCTCTGCCAAGACGGAGATTTCACTGTTTCATCCCTCGCTCTCGCCAGATATGACGATCTACATCACAATACATAGCGAGAGTCAACGCGTAAGTAACATGTACTGTACTGTGATTGTGTTGTGGCGTGCCCGGTTCGAGGTATAACTGATCTCTTGGCACGCTGCCCTCGTTCCCTTCGACTTGGCGTTCTTGATGTTAGAGCGGAAAATGCGATCGCGGGATGCACTCTGTGATATGATATGATATTCGGTTAAGAATTCATTTTCGTCATAGTGTTTGCCCACTATGCCTACGCTGGAGTTGAGTGAACTCAATGTGGTGATAGCTGTTCTCGGTAAGTACCTTAATATCGTGAGTTCGAGTAACTGCTAATAGTTCGTTGAGGTTCCTTCGCGGTGGTGTATGGTTTGTTCGCTGTCAAGATCAAGGCTGCATGGTATCTTGGCGAAGCCTGTTTGTATTCTCTTGTCTTGTCAAATACTTCAATCTACTAACCATTATATAGTACCGGCCTTGACTATTGGCGTGATCTTAGGGCCTTTGGCAGCGAAGTTTCTTGAGCCTCAGAAATGGGGCTCCGCGACGCCGGGCCAGGAACCGGCCATCACGTTGGGCGTGATGAGAGTGATGATTGGGATCCAGCTGTGCGTTTTTTTCCCTTTCGTTTGGCAGCGTTGTAATCCTGTCTTCTACGATTCATTAACGAGCCCTGCTGCTCGAGTGGTGATCATGGCTGATGATATCATCTGATAGAGTGATTGCCGGATACCAATTACCAGAGAAATACCCAAAATGGCACTGCAAAGAGATGGCAGTCTGCCTGATCCCTCTTATGACGCTTATGTGGTTATCCACTTCGATGTGCATCTTGGCGACAATACCGAAGCTGTCACTATTATCGACTCTCGTCATTGGCGCGTGTGTAACATCTACGGACCCGATCTTATCACAGGCTGTCGCCAAAGGCCCTTTCGCTGACAAATACGTCCCTCGACCTCTGCGAGAAATTATGTCTGCCGAAGCCGGAGCCAACGACGGCTTTGTGTCTCCCTTTCTCATGCTCTCTGTTAATTTGATGCGGTTCTCGATTGGCCGTCCAGAGACAATAGTAGATCGGGATAGAGGCGTTGGTCCGGATCCGAGTGGTGTCGGCGTGGCGATTGGTAACTGGGCTATCGAGACACTTGTGTACATTGTCTTGTTAGGCATTGTATATGGTGCAGTGACGGGGTTCTGCGCAAGAATGGCCATCCGGTTGTCGCTATCTCACAAATGGATTGATACGGAAAATTATCTACTATTCCCTACTGCCTTGGGGGTAAGCGCCCCTTTCAACCTAGATTGGCTTTCAAATAGGCTTGAACTGACTCACTTGCACTAGCTATTTATCGTTGGGACTGGCGGAGCGATCGGAACGAGTGACCCCCTCGCGTGTTTTGTCGCCGGATGCGCCTTGAACTGGGATGGGCAATTTTTGGCCGAAGCCGAGAGACGGCACGACGAAGTCAACTCGTGTATCGACATGCTATTGAATTTCGGCGGGTTCATGTACGTTGGTGCCGCGCTTCCATGGTCGGAGTTCCACCGCCCGGAGGCAACCGGTATCACGGTGCCACGGCTACTGGGGCTCGGCATCCTTGTTCTGCTGTTCCGGCGCATCCCTGCTATGCTCATCACCTATAAGGCAATGCCATCAGCAGTGAAGAACTGGAGGGAGGCCGTGTTCATGGGTTATTTTGGCCCAATAGGCGTGGGGGCAGTGTACTATCTCGAGCATGCTCGCCTGCTGTTTGACAGGGAAATCCCAGATAACAAGATATTGGTAGAAGCACTCTGCCCAGGTACGTGGACACCAAGAGTCTTTCCATGTCATATGTCAGCTGACAGCAAATAGTCGTCTACTTCCTTGTCTTGCTCTCCATCATCGTCCATGGCCTCTCTATTCCAGTATTGAGTGCCCTGTACAAGTACTACAACGTGAAGACCATTACGGAAGACGCAGTCGAGATTCAAAGGAGGAGTATATATGTACCGACGCCTCCGAATGCCTTCAAGGGGGACCGGAACACTTTCGTGGCTTACAATCGCTTTTTCCGCCCATTGGCCAATCTTAGCATGCTTCAGCTCGCCCACACGCGTAGCCGTGAAGATCAACGTAGCATGACTTTGGAACTGGAGGAAGAAGCGAAAAGGAACGCAATGCGCGCCATACAGCCGCTTAGTTGGCCATATATGAGAGATTCTAGTCCCCTCAGCGCGACGCGTGTCGACATTTGAGGGTCAGTACCTCGAAAATGGCTTGTATGATGGGTGGATAGCGATGTTTTTATTTAGACAAATCGATTGCGGGCGGTCGATTCGTGCAATGCATTCGGGGTTCAATTGAAATCATGAAATCAGCAATTGAAATGAGCCGCTGAGTTCCATGTCTTCCTCTATGTTTAAGCGACCTTGTATTATTTAATAGCACCATATTTCCAAGCCCGGCTCCTCGGCCCGGCTCACGTTGTGTGAATATCGACTTGAAGGTCACGGCTTGATTGGAAGCGACCAAGTAATGATTTATCTTCCCGTGTTGGGGCATCGGCACTTGGTAAGCCAACCTGTTTCAAGCGGCCGAGCCTTCCAGCGGTAATAGGGGGCCGGCCCCACCAAAACAATTATGATGGTCACTGATGGTCACAGAAGTCGCAGAATACGAAAATGGCCAGATACATGTTTAGTTTGACTGTTATCAATATTACGGTACCCATTCAATCTTTGAACTACATACTTAAAACTATCTTCAATTCGAAACGGTCGTTAAGGCGTTAAGTACTTAGCGAATCTATGATATTGTAGTTCTACCTGGTCATTAACTTTACTGATATGTCTGCTCGTACTTTGCACGTTACATGTTTGTTCATTTATAGCCTCTAGCACACCTAGGTAGATATCACGTCCTACGGTCAAAGCCTAACTTGGAGTCTAGGGTGCCAACTATAACTACAATGACTTATCTACAATGATTATACGCGTACGCGCACTACATATGTAATTGCTGAAGATGACTGAGCTGAAATGTACAAGCGGGAGAGAAAGCAGACAAGGATGGATGAGCTATCAGGTAGATTAGATAGGCGGCTCGTGCCGAGTTAGGTGGCACAACCCAACTGACATAGGGTTCCTAGGTAACGTATGTATACCTGGTAGGTGGTAACTGTCCTGTCAGGCAAGCGGACCAGCCGGAAAAGTTCCAGATCACAACAAACATCTCAAATTCCTGTGATGGTACTTCGTATAACTTCCTAATAATCGTTGACCATTCGTAACACAGAAAAATCGAAGTAGAGCCAGTTCTAATGGCTAGTCCCCTAAAGATGAAAACTTAGCGTGTAAATTTTCACTCCGTTGTAGAAATCGGGACAGCCACGGTGATCCTCGTACGACCACCCTAGCGCTACCTACTAAATATAGTCCCCTAGGTCAGGTACTTCAATTTTTAAACCGCGACGAACGGGTAACAACTTATCTTTTCGACCTCTGTATGGATTAGAATAAAGTCTTCTTACAGCATCCGAAGGCATATAAGTACTCTTCAAAGAATTATTCCTTTCTTGCCAAGTGCCAAGGTGTTGCAAGATATTCTTCGCAGGAGAGTAGTGCTTATTCGTAGATGTTCCAGGATTTTATAGTTCGACCACGTACTCCGTATTCCGTACAAGGTCGCAGTATGCACAAACGTATTGGCAGGTGCCAGTATGCCGACTTGGCGCTCTGACCTTATTTCTTATGTATAGTACAGTACGCGACCCCCTACTTCCTTAATAAGGCTGTATTCTGCGTCTGCTACTTCCTCAGTCGCCATACACAGGTGGATTAATTAGATAGGGGCAAATAAGATGCAACTTAATTGTAAGGTATGGTCTGCCTAGTGCGGTTCTGCGTACCCACGACTCCATCCACCTTTCCATCCCTTTGTCCATCCCTTTCTTCATCTGCCCCATTATCGTACCAGTAACGCGACGCTGGCGGCGGCTGAACCATGTTTGCCAAACGCCTCCTTGCGTGGGGTGGCGCGTTTTCGAACGCATCGATCAGGCAACGGCTAAAGTATCTCGTGGCGGTCGGGCTGGTGGCGTTTGTGCTCTCTCTGATCGTGCTGAACGACCGGTGGCCGAATCCCGCGAATGCCTTCGACTATGCGCGCGCGCATGCGAAACCGAGCAATCCCTACGTCGACCCTGACCATCGACCTCGTCCCCGACCGAACCATGGATCTGGATCTGCCGGCAGCGCGCCGGGTCCGCGGCATGCCATCGACAAGCTGGCCGACGATGCGCAGGTGCGCTTCCGCCAGCTGCTCGGCAAGCGCGCCGACACGCTGGAGCAGGCAGCCAGCCGCTATCGAGAGCGCCGCGGCCGACACCCGCCACCGGGCTTCGATGCCTGGTTCCAGGCGGCCCAGAACACCAGCGCCATCATCGTCGAGGACTTCTTCGATCGCATCTATCACGACATCAACCCCTTCTGGGCCATCGAGCCTGCCATTCTGCGTCGCATGGTCAAAGACGAGCAGCATTTTATCCGTGTTCGCGATGGCAAGGCCTGGTTCGTGTCCGACCACCTCGAAATGCGCCAGCCCTGGGTCCAGCGTTGGACAGAGCTGGTCCAGGAGATGATGCCCTTCTTACCCGACCTCGACATGGTCCTCAATGTCATGGACGAAACACGCGTTTTGGTACCCTGGGAAGAGATCAACAAGTACGTCGCTGAAGAGCAGCGCCAGCGCAGTCTCTTCCCTCCAGTTGAGGCCGTTTCCGAATACACCAAATATCGCAACGCCTCCGCCGACGGCGACGACGCTACGGCTGAGGATGACGAGCCGGCCATCAAGGTGGATTGGATTAGCGGCGAGCAGAATATCTACTGGGACCATTACCGCGTGACCTGCCCGCCCAACAGCCCCGGCCGAAATGTATCGAGCCTCAAAACCCTCGAACGTCCACCGCAATATCCCCACCGCGCCATGCCCTTCACCGTCGACGGCTTCGTCGAGAACTTCACCGCCTCAGCCGACCCCTGTCTACAGCCACACCTCCGCGGTATGCACGGCACCTTCATTGAGAGCGTGAGCATGGCCACGACGCACTCCCTCTTTCCCCTTTTCGCCGGTTGTAAGCTGCCAGGCAACAACGAGATCCTCATCCCCGCCGGCATGATCCTCGACAGTTATGATTTATTTAGCGGAGGTGACTCGCATGGTGGAGACTGGGCTGAAAAGAAGAATGAGCTGGTCTGGCGCGGCGTTGCCAGCGGCGGTCGCCATAAGGACGAGAATTGGTGGGGCTTCCAGCGCCTCCGATTCATCCAGATGATGAATGGGACGGCTGTCTCGCTTGTTGAGTCTGGTGAGGAAGTTGCTGCGACTTTCAGAATATCCGAGCTCCCACAGCATCAGGTCCAGGCCCAGAAAGATGGCAGCCTCGGTAAATGGCTTTCTGGATTCAGTAACGCCGCCTTTATTCGCTTTGAGTGCTTTCCGCAGCAGGAGAATAGCAGCTGCTTCTATTTGGATCCCTATATGGAGTTGAAGGAATCCATTCACATGAAGGAGCAATACGATTACAAGTTTCTGCCCGATATTGACGGAAACTCATATAGCGGACGCTTCCGAGCGTTCATGCGAAGCACAAGCCTTGTGCTTAAATCCACCATATATGCTGAGTGGCACGACGACCGACTTGTCCCCTGGGTACACTTTGTACCCTTCGATAATACATATGCTGATATATATGCTATCCTCGAGTACTACCTCCACGGTCATGACGAGGAGGCGCAGATGATTGCTGATGAGGGCCGAGACTGGGCCGAAAAGGTCATGCGGAGAGAAGACATGAAGTTGTACGTTTGGAGATTACTATTGGAATATGCAAGGGTGATGGATCCGGCAAGAGACAGGTTAGGATATGTGGGCGACTTATGGGCTTCAGAATAGCGTGGAGTGCTGGAGGTTTCGAAAATGGAGTTTCCCGGTGACTACGGAGAGGCCACTATAGGCTCATCCGTTGTCTTTCACCTACAGGCCCACCGACTTTGGCTTTAGCCATGAGCATTTGGGCAGTTTGGTTCTCACTGGATTGGTAACGACAGGCGTTCAAACCGGACATTGGATATTCAATGAGCTAGAGTGCGACGAAGACGGGCCATGAATGCGACGCGTGTACGATAGTGCCAGGCCACTAATATTCACGACACGGATACCGGGGGTGGCCGTCTCCGTATATACATATGCTTACATACACTGACCCGGCCCTCGTGAGCCCCGTCAGTTTATAGACAACCTAATTTACTATCCCGTTAGCCCCTATTTTCTTCGCAAAGCTTGCGGTCAGCCGGATCATGCCGACCCTCACAGCTCTACTTAGGCTAGGGGATTTGACAGGTGACAGGGGTTCACACCGCGCAGAACGATTATACACCTTCGGGCACGATGCATTGGCTATTGTGCAATTCGCTGCTCATCAATGCCAATTGTCTATTTCTCCGTGGTCAGATTTGGATCAATACATACGTCAATCGACTCGTTGTCGATCGCTAATAGTCCTCGTTTTGGCGTTGTTCTTAACGCCGTCGGCGATAAATGGCGGCCAAGCGTGCTAGGTTGTGTGAGTCGGCAAACCAGGCCTCATAACTTTCAATTGCGTCCAATTGATGACATTGAGCAAATAGATCGCAACTATGATGACTTTTGCAACCGAAAACGCGTCAAGGGATATTTTTCGTGAGCGATATGTCTGGGCTCGAAGAGTTTAAGGGGCCTGAGGATAGGAGAGGTTGGCTGATTAGTCAACACCCGCGCGGGAAGTTTAGGCAACTATATAAACTTGGGACAGGAACGCAGGTTCGTCTCGGCTACCGTTCTTTCTCATTGGTGATTCAACTTAACTAATTAACTGAGAAGAGAGACATATATGCCGAATTTGGTTTATCTATGCTATCTATTTACTTCGTTATGGTGCTGTGCTTGTCGATACTCCGTATTTCAATACGCCGTATGCATGTAGCACGCACGCACGCAATGCACTGAGCCACGTTCTCTTTGATTGACGTCTGCCTAAAATATGCGGCTCTGCTCTGAACTCAACCCCGGCCCGGTGCGACCTCACCCGGGGCTTGGGCTAGACGTCACCTTGCCTATCGGTGCGTGTGTGTGGGTTCGTCAAGTAAGTAAATAGGGCAAGTATCTAAACGGCTGCCGGCTGACGACCGACTACTACCGCTGTCCCCGAAACCCGACGTCTCGCCGGAACGTCCACGACGTGCCACTCCCGTCCCCGGAAACCGGTAAATACCCCAGCACACCCTCGACTAAAGCGAGGATGAGGGTCGGTGACACGGTTTGTACAATGTACCGACCCTCTGAGGTTATGCTTAGCCGGTCGTAGACTACACCTAGCCCAAAGGCGGATTGGTGCAGTTTGACTTCGGCGCAGGGAGGCTAGGTTGGAGAGGAAGTTAGTTTGGGGAGGCACAGGAGCTGGTATGAGATGTGGAGTGTAGATAGGAGATACACAATGGACAATGGGGAGGATTTACTCACCTTGGTCGTGTTAGCATGGTTCGTCCGCGACCACTTCACCAAGTAATCGCACAAGAACTGCAGCGTCGGACTATGGCTGCATTGGATCTCAATCGAAGTCCGGCCCAAACTGTGCATGATTAAATGGTAAGGCGGCTTCAGCAAAAGGTCGTCGGGCCGCGCTAACGTGTCGATGTCCGGAATCACGTCGTCGTCGACTAACACGCCCATCCCCGTTGCCGTCTTAGCATTTTGCGGTGCTGCGACTTCGACGACGCCTGCGGCGCCGGTCTTGTCGTCGACTGCTACATCTGCCCAGTCTTCCACTTCTGGGGGTTTGTTGTCGGAGGGTCCTGGTTGAGTGTTGGAAAAGATTGTTAGGAGATGGCTGGTGAAGAACGAGTACATGTAGGAGTGTGTCGGCACGGCGCTCTTGGGTAAGAGGATTGTGAGGCCGCCGGTTTGATACCGAGCGTTTTGCCGCGATGACCAAGCTATGCTGAGGTCTCGGCTCTTGGACACCTGTCGCGACACAACAGAATCCAATTAGTTAGCACACGCCACATGTTAATACGGTTGATCGGTGCGATACGGGGAGCAACGAAAAGAAACCAAACGAAGCGCAGCGCGCGCAAAGTCGTGCTCACCTCAACATAGATCCTCACACTCCCACCCGTCCTCTCCAACAGCTCATCCGCCCACGCAGCATTCGCATCATCATCAGCAAGCGCGCCCAGCGCTGCGCAGCACGCCTCCACGGCTCCTGCGATGGACGGCACGAGGGTGCCCTTGTCAGGGTAGAAGGACCCGAGTTCGGCGTACAGGAGCGGCCATTCCGGGTTCACGGTCACGCTCTCGCCGAGGATTTCGCGGAGATTCTGGAGGGCTTTTTGAACAGGCGCGTCGGCGCTTTCCCAGGAATCGCGGATGGTGAGTTGGATTTTGAGGGGCCTGGGGGAGAGGGTGTGTTAGTGAGTTTGAATTATGGGCAGGTATTGTGAGTGGAAGTTGGGATAGAATACGTACAGTTTAGACATGATTGATGAGCGCTTCGCAGGGCGAATCTGTCTTGGTTTATCTTCACTCACTTATCAATTCAGTGTCGTTGCGGTGTATACTACATACGCAGAGTTCACTCATTATATCACATCCAAGAAGCTCAAAGCGCCTTTTACTCTACTTTGTTTTATCTCCCCAGTCGAGGCCTCCTAGTGTATATACCTATATTGCCGCGCGACTGATGGCTCAGGCATCCTGCCAGGCTCTTCGCCTGAACTTTTCATCAACTAGGTCGCGTTACAGGAGATTACCAGGATACTATGGTGTGCACACGCATATGCGGGGGAAAAGCGCCTCGTGGGCTGAGCCAAGCCTCAGCTGAGGGACCGGCAGCGGGGGCTCGCCCACCGGCGTAGCTAGGTATTGTAACGGCGCGCTTCTGGTGTTAGAAGTAATAGGTGATATAGAGCATGATCGCTAGGTGAAGAAGCAGTTCTAGGATCCTTGTGATTTCCGGGTTTTATCAGCTCCTCGCTTGAGCACGCTTGAAACGTGCTCGGCAGTGGGTGGCTTGCAGTTCGTGCGGAGGGGTTCTGGAGTCTGCATGCCGAGGTCACTGTGCTAAATTTCTTTGCCCTGGAGTCACTGCCTTGTAGATATTCAGCAACAGTTTGGTGTTACTAGAGACTCGGATGCGACTTTTTAACGGCAGGTATGTGAAAGCGCAACATTGCGGATCTCAATAAGTGCAGGCAAGATATAGTCATGTTAATCTGATTTTATTTAATGATGTTTTCTTATTATGTGACTATATATGTCGCACCATACTCCAGAATTGATTGTTTGTTAATGAGGTTCTCTAGACGGGTCGCACGTGAAACTGCGGTGTCCTTCTCAGCCGCTCTCGGGGTCCGGAGAGGGAGCGACGCGCTAAGGTGTTAAGAGATGAAAAGGATAATCTATAGACCTACGTACCAGCGCGGAGATTTTCAGGACAAGATGTAGATTAGTCTGAAAAGAGAAATCTGATACTAGACAGACCTCGTAGCTGATGAACGAGGGCTTGTGAAGGATTCTGGCTGCCTATTCCGAGTGTTGAAGACAAGGTTGACACTGTGAACAGGGAGAGCGGGAGCTTGGCGATAGCTTCGATGCTAAGACCAATTGGGAACGGCTGAATATCATACTAGCATTGAATGAAAGAATGCTCTGCATAATGCGATCTCCTAGAGCATCTATAATTACTGTATAAGTCCTAACACGGCGAGCGATTCTAGCGGTCAAATGCATAGCAATACAAGTATATAAGTCGCTACTACAGACCCGTATACTTGTGTTTTGATCTCTAGTAAAGCATCACTAGCACTTCGATCTTCACATCCTGAGACTTTACAGATTCCCATTCGCTACAGCATTTACTTATCACTTACCTTCACCATGTCTAAGCTACCCCCCGTCGAAAAACTGCCTCTGGCTCTTCGAAAGAATCGTAAGTAAGCCTCATACCAAACGAGCATCACAGGTGCTAACGATCTTAGTGAGGGATGCTTGGGAGGCCAAGAAGGAGGCAATCACGGCCAAGATCTCCGACATCCTAGGCGTTGCCTGGACTCTTGAAGCAGATCCCAACCAGATCTATGCCTATGCTAAAGAAGGCTACGCAAAGGAGAGAATAGGGGCTTGCATTCACGAGTAAGCTACACTGCCCACAGCGTCATCACTACCACGAAGAAACTAAGAAGGTACCTAGTTATTTCGACTATGCTTCTCGAAGACTCGACGAGTTCAAAAATACGTTCGGCGATGACGGAGTGAACGAGCTCAACAGCATCTGCTACGCACACGTCATGGTCCTAGACGTCGACGAGGAGAAGCGCTTCACGTACTGCGGGCCGAACGTGCTCAACGGCCAGCTCCGTCTGCTCTTCGCCCCGGACAAGCTCGCCACGAACATCGAATCCTGCCTCGAGCGCGACCAGCTGCTCAAAGCCCTCAACGAGGCGCCAGGCCCCGAGGGCGCGGCTATGAGCTACGCCGCCCGCACCGGCATCCGCAAGGACTTCGACCCCAAGATCGCCAAGGTGCAGGCTCGCATCGCTGAGCTCTTGGCCAAGCCGGATATCAAGCTGATCCCGAACTTCGAGGCGAATTTCGCGAAGCTGCTCGATGAGAGCAAGGTCAAGAAGAATGGCCTCAATCCCGATTGGCAGCTGCAGTTTGGCGCTTGGACGAGAATGTACTTCGAGGGCCTGGTCAGTGGGCTTGAGTGGCAGAAGTTTGAGGATGATGAGCTGCTCCAGGAGGGCTTTCATGAGATGGTTGATAAGGGAGAGGTTGTGTTCAGAGTGGTTGATGCACTTAAGGAGGGCTCGTATAATGAGTGCGTGGTTGAGGATGGGATTCTCTATCTCCAGGTAAGACTTCTTTCGCTGCATTTCCTTGCTGTGTACATGGTTTGGCGTGAGAGAATAGAAGATCAGACTAACGCATGATTGATAGACTACTCCCAAGAAATGGGGATCGAACATCTCGGATGTTGCTTCTGGCCTGGTTGATAAGTTGTAAGGATAATAGACGCATACTTCATGGGCATGGGGTTAAACAAGTAGCACTGCTAGGAAGCTAGCATCTGTGCGGGAGTGAACCGTAGTGATATCGAACAGTCTGATATTTTACACTACCGGTATATCCTCCCTATTTGAATATTACCAATCGCAATCTCATCCCTTTTTGTTGGAGTTATCGCCTATACATAAGCAGCATCCAGCTCACTGTAAACGCCTTCAATCCGTCGCCACTCTAACTTCTCGGACCATTTCATAGGTAAAGCAATGCCCACCGCGCCATTACCTTTCTTGTTGGAATTCGGTAGCTTCAGCCGATCAATATCTTGGCAGATAAGCTCCTTTGTTTTCTTCTCGCCGCAGCTGCGGTGGACGATAGATGAGTAGGGACTACCTCTCCGGGCATCAAGGCAAACAAGCCCATGACCCAGCGGGGTCTCAACCTTGAGCATTGTCAGACCACTTAGAAGCAAGGTTCTTGTCTTGACCGGAAGGTCAATAGAGAACCCGTCACTGTCATCTTTGGCTCTGTGCTCGAACACCGAATTATAGGGCCCCCGGGTCATCAGAATCGACTCCTTTTCGTCATGTAACAATTTTGCCAAGATCAGTTGAGTACTATAGCCAGTCATGCTGCTGAGCTCCGACACGCTACGGCAGACAACCCGGCCGTGGAGGAAGTCGGCCCATGCCCAGTCACGGACCTTGATACTTTTGGCGACCAGAGCTAAGAATGCAGCGAGTGCCCAGGCATACACGGTGATATTGAATGGATCCACGCCTTTAAGACGAGTCCCGAGGGCCAAGCCAATCGTGAGCCCACCGCCGACGAGTACGCCCGCGAAAACCATAGTCATGAAGACATAGAATCGGCACCGGATGATGACTGCATTCTGAACGTAAACCCATGCTGACATTTCGTCCATTAGCCGCTGAAGCTCATGCGAGGGATCAGTCTTTTTTCGTGGCAACAGTCCCTGTATCCTCGGTATGATTCCTCCTCGAGAGGCGTGAGGTTCCAGCAGGAAATCTCTGGAAAACAGGTCCTTATGGATAGCATCCGCGAGCTGGAGGACATTTGTAGCATTTGGTGCTCTGAACGAACTGGTGTAGAGGCGGACGAATACATTGTAAGGAACTTCAGGGTATGGGCGCACCTCGTCGGCCACATCTGCTGTCAGATAGAACATGTTTAGAAATGATTTTGCGTTACATGCGATATAGGGTGAGGTCAGGAATAGAGGTGTCATGACCGACGCTATATCTCCCATTGTACGCAGCTCTAACTCCGCTAAACTTGATTCGAGGGATGCGCCATTAGCAGTTTTACCTAATGGTCCGTCCGTAGCGTAGCCCCATTCGATTTTTGTGGTCAGGGGTGCTGGGTCTTGGGACCGTGGGGGCGGTGGGCGGTGGATCGGAACGTCTCTGTCACGGGAGCGGATATGCTCGATGGATTCGATCAATATATTGAATCCTGGATGGGCAAAGTTAAGGTCGTCCCGATCCGACGTACTGGAGAACTCATAGTCTCTATCTTGGCACAAGTGGGACTATAGGTATTCATACCATTGTCAGCGGCTTATAGTAAGTTATAATGAGGCGGAGCAAGCTTATAACAAGATGCGGGACACTCGTAAGAAACATACCTTGAATCCCTCGTAGCCTGTGTCGATGACGACACTGAGCATCTCATATGCAGTTATCGGTAGTCCTGGTTCGCTGCCAGACTCACTGCTGCCTCCCAAGGCCTGGAGTACATATCCTACGTAAGAATGTGGCCCGGCCCTAATCTTCTGTTGCTCAACGCAATGCATGTAAAAGGTATCTCCACTACCCGACTTAGAGGACTCTCGAAATATAGTTTCGGGGTCGGGGAGCTGCGTTTCCTGACTCCCATTACTTTTGCCGAACGTACACATATACGATTCAAGGGCTGATTCTCCGTTGCTCAGAGCAGTGATAGTGATATTTTCCAGGTCATCCAACAGCATTTTCATCTTAGCTGCCAGTTTCGCCAGTACGGCTAGCACGCTATTGTGCCAGCTGTCACCGTTAGCCATCTGGGTCATGACCCTTGCAATACTAGCTGTGATGAAGTCGACCAAGTCACAGCAAGACTCATAGCTTGGTACAGCTGGAGCTGGCGCTACTGTGCCATCCTTAGACTGTGCTGTTTGCGATTTCTTTTTGATATAAAAATCAGGATCGAGTCTTGCTAGTGCCAGCTTGAACTTCTCAGGTGAGATATCGATTTTCGCGTTGAGCAAGCTGATACTGTCATTGTCGACTCTACATATGCGAAGAGCTCTCACGACGTAGGCTACTACATCCGCCAGGGCGATGTAGCCGTCCTTTGACGCCTTGAAAGCCGCGACACAATTATTGTTGCGAGGTGTGAACAGAAGGACGTTATCGCTCTTTTCAACGACCGAAGCCAATCTAGTTATTTCGGCTCTCACTTTCTCACCCTCTTCATCCGGAGTTAGGTGATATGGGGCCATGCTATCGTAATCGCATTCAAGAAGTTCGGATATGTCCTTATCCCAAAGTGGGAAGGCAGCCTTAAAGACATCGTCATGATTGACACGTGGGAGGTGAGCCGTTATGGTCGGCGGCATGTGAGACATTTTGCTCGGAATTGCCGGGTCTGGCACAGTCTTGTATCTGTTTTGAGGACTGGCCGAGCGATTCTTCCGCGGGGTAGCGGTAGAAACAGATCCAGGAACTGTAAGAGTGGTGCCTGAAACTGATGTAGACGACGATCCTGCCAAATTTGCGTGATCGACAGGACGGAGCTGTGACATTTCAAGAGAAGCTGGTGCCATTTTCAGGGAGGCCGAGAAAGCAATTATCTATGAAGAGACACACGGCTCAATATCGAATTGCTGAGCCGGTATCAAAGACGTGATAGCTGGGCTGGCCTAGGCGAAGGCGAGGTTGATTGCAAGTCAATGTTCAGTTGTGCGCTCATACACCAGGAACACCAGGAGGTCTAGTGTATAGTTGATAGGGGGGCCTCGGACCAACTTATATGAGCATCCATGAATTCTGGGGCCGAAATGAAGAATGCCAGATCACTTGATCAAATGCCCCAGAGCCTGGGACATGGTCCCTGCCCATATTATAATTAGCATAGAATACGCATAAATCCCGTAGGGTGCCCTGTAGCCCCACGAATGGCGGTAGAACATCAAGCCCTGAACGGGCAGTATGCATCATTAAACCCAAGAATCCAACAAGCTGCTAGGGAGAAGGCTGTGCTTCGTCAATTGGGCTTCAATAGCAATCGTGGCACGCTGCGCCTACTGGCCACCCTTTTACCATGACTCACGAAATTCGCCTCGGTTAGCGAAATTCTGCCTTGGTAGAATCAAAATTAAGACGAGTATCTCAATACGTGGCAATTGAACAGGAGAAGCGGGGAGCATTACCGGACCAAGAGCCGTGACCAGCTCTGAGGTTGGTATAGTGCTTGTGGTGTGGTACCCCAATTTCGAACCAGCAAGGCACAAGAGAAGTATACGCAAGTACCTGCTACCCAAGTCCATTCAATTAATGATGCGTCGCAGCCCCTTACGTTAAATTTTTTTTTTCCGATGCGTTGTAATGCCATTTCAATGCGTGGCTGACCGGTATGCCTAACGAGGAAGGTAGTCTTATGTCGTTACTGATGTACTACATGCGATTTCTGGATAGAGGTGGCAAGTTGAGACTTCAAGGCAGACTGGGTACGACCTGGATACTAACTTGTTTGCTAATTTCTCACGAGCTTACTTCGTATCAACGATTGATTAAAAGACAACGAAGGGGGCTCAAAATCACGTATTTGCCCCAGGCCTTGGTCCACGTCAAAGACCTCCGGAATTCTTTTTTTTTTTTTTTTTTTTGGGCAACTGGCTCCTTCAGATTCCACTCTGTCTATCCAAGAAATCTTTTACGCTCATTATCTTCATTTCTCATCTTGCCAAAGGGTATAGATAGGAACTATGGCTCTAATTCATGGCAAATCGCGTCAAAATCAAAATGTCCACAGCGGAATTAAGTTGGTAGATGTACCGCTCAATCACATACCAGAACTTGACGATCCAATCCTAGAGCGTCCTGTCTCAGAGCCGAGCGACGATAGTTCAGAACGACGCTTAAAGGATAACCTGAAGGTCGCTTGTGCGGCTGCGCTCGCGTCTGTATTATGTGATGATAGCGAAGATGAATTGAGCGAAGGAGAACGAGGGGCCCCGCGGGGAGAGAGGCACCATGAAACCAGGGAAGAGCAGAAGGGAGAAGAAACCAATACTGGGGCTAAGCACGAAATTGCGACTCCGTCTTCGCACACGGATAGATTAAACCAACTCCGTACGCAATGTAATGGTACAGAGAAAATTCTTTTGGACAGAGTCGTTGACCTTAGTGAGTATACCCTATCCAGAGCCTGGCACGTTGATGAGAGATACTAACATCTATTGATCAGCAAATGTGCCAGGGGGCTACTCTGACGTCTGTGTAGACGAAGAGGTAATCAAGTCTCTCCAACGTATGACCCACCTCGGTGTTACAAGACGAGAACAATTCGAGTTCGGTATCTTGAAGACCAATCGTATCGGCGGCGCTTTACTGTATGGTCCTCCCGGGACTGGCAAGACAGTTCTTGCTCAAGCAGTCGCCAAAGAATGCAAGTTTTCGATGCTTGCTATCACATCCGGAGACATATTTCAACCGAAGTGGGGTGACGACGAGAAAATGATAAGAGCCGCTTTCAGCCTTAGCCGCAAACTTCATCCGTGCATCATGTTCATCGACGAAGCCGACGGAATATTTGGTGCAAGGCAGACGAATGACAGGAGGCACGTCCGGGGCATGATTAGCGAATTTCTCAGCGAATGGGACGGCGCCTCAGGGCCAAAAGGAAAGCAAAACCCACTTGTCTTGCTGGCAACAAACCGCCCCTTCGACATTGACCAAGCTATCCTACGTCGAACGCCGTTGCGCATCTGCATCGATATCCCAACTCCACAAATACGAGAGCGAATTCTAGATGTCATACTGAGAGATGAGACGCTCGAAGATATTACAATTCAGGAGATCGCCAAGCTGACACGCTTATACACGGGCTCAGACCTGCGTGGTCTCTGCTATTCCGCAGCCTTACACTGCGTTGATGAGCAGCAACCCGATAAAGATACGGGCAAGTATATAGCGTCGAGAACACTTCATAGGCGCCATTTCAAGGCTGCGCTCAAGGAGATCAGGGCGACGCCCCCTAACAGAGTCTTAGCGCGGCAGCTACTGGACTTTCGGAAACGCTTGGGATAGATTGGTTCTGAGGCTAACTACCTACATTGCCTTGTCTCATATTCGGTCTTGTAGATAATGGATCCAAGTTCTGATAGCTGTAGATATTACCCTGTGCGGCGGTTTTAAATTATTGCCACAATTCCACATGTAACCCATTATGTTGGATTTTGATGATATATTATAATATGTTTGTATCGAGTTTTACGTTACACTATAAACAGATAGTCGATAATGTTGAACAGGAGGGATGCAGTTGGTATTGAGTGCTCATATTCAAAACAGCAATGACAATGAAAATGCATAAGCAATGATTAGCATCGGCTAGCAACATTAGGTGGACTAGGTACTGTGACAGAGCGAGTAGATTAGCAGGGGGTTTAATTGCTTCTAGCCTTTGCTTTTGGTCTATAAAGCTACGAGTTGCTCCCGGTCTCCTTCGGAGACCACATGTACAGATAGCAGGCCGGTTCTCTACTTCACTTCTACATGAATATATTACCAATTCATTGCTTTGCTACATATTTGTTCCCATTATGTACCATATTTATGTGGTATAGCATGCAGTCTGTTTTAGTACCTAGATATGCACTATGTAATTACTTAGGGAGACAGTGCAAGTCATTACCTAAAGCCTGGGGGATTTTAGATCACTTTTCAACTTTTAATATTACTGTAATTATAACCCGATACTATAATATTTCTTCTTCGGAGACCGTTCAGTGCGCTAGGTAGCAGGTTGTTCCTTGCCTTCTTTTAGGAAAAATGCGATATTTCATAATTACCTACATAGGTACCTAGGTATACTGTATCCTACAATGCGGAACATTGTGTACGTATCCTGGTATGTAGCATCTACAATATTTTACTACCCAACCAACTGAACTGGTTTCTAATCACGCTAGTGTCCCTTCTCTTCATCCAGTATTAATAGCAGTGACATCACTTTCGCAAATATTTCGACACTGCAATTTCTAAACAGATTTAAGCTGGTGACCAGACCCGTTTCGTACAGGACTGTTATTATATCGGTTGATCATTCTTTCACGAATGATCACAGGGATCTGCGGTGTAAAGGATTAAGAGACTCGAGACGGAACCACCCTTAATGAGTGGATAACCCCGGAATGATACGGTTTCAGTGGAGCATAGCCTATCAAACCGTAATAGTAATGCTTGGAGCCTTATGTCACGCTGTAGAATAGGTATATGTAGCTTGATGGGCACAGCGGTAGGAATACAGTATCTTAGGTGCCTATCCATAGCCGCTGAGTGTGTGGGACTGAAGATCTGGGCCACGGGTATCCTATCCGGCGGCAGGTGAAGAAAGATGACGTGAAGTTATGAATGAGGGCTAATGTGGTAATATGGCTGATCGTGTTGTATTCGTGTGCCCACATTGCAGTCCTTCTGTGCGTCGGATGATGCGAAAACTACCCAGGTAGGTAAAATGAGCACGGAGACGAACTTGCGGGAAAATATGAGGTTTATTTGGACCTCTGTAGCTCTAGAAATACGGATCACAAGGGCATATGACCGGAGACTTCGATACTTCTCATAGCAGGGCTGTCATTCATTGCTTGCTATACAATCCGGTAGCTTTCTAGTATTATCAAAGTACATGTCTTAATCCGGCCGTAGGTTAGATACCCAAAACTACTGCAACTCGGTACCATAGCCCCTGAGTTATTCCACATCGCTTTTGCTGCACGCAGTTCTTCTCGGGTACCACTGCATTCTTTGCGGCAGCATGGACAAGCATGTCGGTGCGCCTATAATTAGGGACGGTGGGGTTGAATTTTCCTCCCAGTAGTGAATTGGTGCCAACAGGTCTGGCTTTGGTCGTCCCTATAGACGCGCAAGGGACAGGGATAATAAGCCAGCACGCAGCCCAAGGCATAATCTCTGTCGGTACCTAAGCTTGCGGAGAGGCTGTTGTGACGATTCACTTTGGCCTGTTTACATCATGGGAGCCCTGGGAGGGTTTGGGCTCGTAGCTTTATAATAGTGGCTAATTACAGTGTGTAGAGTCGTTTATCTACGCGAGTAATCTCGAGAACGTGCGTGACAGCCAAACATTATTCGTTCGCCTCGTAATTTTTCCCGCTAACGTTCGGAAAACGCACGGCCATGGGAACAATGCCAGCATTCTCCTTCATATCGTCCTCTAGCGACTGGCCGATAGCATGATACACTAGCTCGCGGACGTGTGCCACGCCAAAGTCACATGCGTAACATATGAGGTTCTTACACATATCAATCCTTACTACTATGCACTGCCTCACAAGGCATATCGGGCCTCAATGAGGCGGGCGGCGACCCTGTCGTTTACCATATGGCCTCGCATGCTGCAGCACTATGCAGACGGCGGCTCCGCTGCTTGGCCCAGATGCCAACAAAATTTTACGTGGTCTGACTCGCGTATTGGAAAATTTTTCTTATTGGCAATTGATGGCGCCAGCTTGCTTGGATATTGATTGAGAGCATGTCATTACTCATACTATTAATTACCTTATACCCAGCTCCAGACTTCTACCGCTTCTTGGGGTAGAGGTGCTCAGCCTTGCAATATGCCTTTTTTATTCATACGACATCCCGATACCATGCGGTTGGTTTTGACGTGGCACTGCCACAAGTATTCCGTGAGGGCAGTAGCGATTCAATTGGACAGCGTCTTCTTTTGCTCTTGTTGCTGACGCTGAGTAACTGATACGTACTGGTACTTACTGCTAGACAAAATCCATGCAGGAGAAATCTTCTCAACTCACCTCAGCTTGTCAGCTTGTGCAGAACCATTGTAGAGACATGATGAAAGATTTAAGTGAGGATCTAATGGCGCCTATTTGCCATATCACTAAATATTCAACGGACCCGTAGCTCCAACCGGAAGCGATGTACGACCATCTCGCTTATTATAAGAGGAATTCAATCAGTTTGTCTTTTGGTCGCCTCCAGTGGTCTTCGTATATTCCCGTAGAGCACAGTACATCAAGATTACTTTAGTGTTTCGAATGTGGAGCACCTCTTTCAGAAACCATTACCATAGCAATGGCGTTACGGCAATCCCCCCCAGCGACCCCAGCGCCAAAGACAGTCGCTCTTGGTGATGGCTCTTCGTCAGATGCGGACGAAATTCACACCCTATTGCCCAACATACCAGGCAATTCGGGGTCCGGTGCAGACTCTGTGATCAGTCCATCACTCCCCACACACAAGCCCGGTGACGAAAATCATCCGTCCCCCGATAATTCTTTCCTTGAACAAAACCCTTTCAAGCCTACATATTCGAGTGCTGAGAATGAATGGGCTCAAAGAAAGGCTATAGGTGGCGAACAAAATGACGTCCTTGATGCCTTGATGAAATATGTGGGATTAGAGAGCGTCAAACAGCAATTCCTGGATATCAAATCAAAGGTTGATATTTGTAAGGAACAAGGACGAGGTCTGGCATCGGAGAATTTCAGTATCGTGTTCCAAGGCAACCCGGGAACAGGTAAAGTTCTTTCTGTGGCCTATGTCTCCTTTATATCTTTTCATACACTGATCAAACACCCAGGCAAAACTACAGTTGCTGGATTATACGGTCAATTTCTGGAGAGCCTGAATGTTTTCGAAATCGATAGCTGGAATCAGGAAGCACTCTCCGGCATCGAGATCGTTAACGGGGGTCATAGCAAAATTGAAGAGACAATAGAAGAAATGACCGGTCCTGGTGAAGGCGGGGTCTTGATTATTGACGAGGCTTACCAATTGATCTCTCCACAAGCGGGCTTAGTTGGGAAATCCGCTATCGACACCATTCTGGCCATGATGCAAAAACATTCGAGCAGTCTTGCCATTGTTTTCCTAGGGTACAAAGAAGAGATGGAAGATCTTTTCAAGCACAATCTCGGCATCATTAGTAGGATCCCTTACACGATGGATTTTGATGATTTTACCGAGCACGAGTTATGGAACATATTGCACAAAATGATTGTTCATGAACAGGGTGAAAAGATGGAAGTTGAAGGGGGTATGAGCGGATTGTACATGCGCTGTATCATTCGACGCTTGTCGGCTGGCCGCGGCAAGAACGGCTTCGGCAACGCGCGTACAGTCCAAAACTTACTGCGTTATATTATGCAGAGACAAGCTCGTCGCATTGTGCAGGAAAAGCGCCACGGTATAACACCTAACTGCTATCGCCTTACTAAAGAGGACTTGCTTGGGCCTGATCCATCGACGGCTGTTGCTACGAGCCCTGCATGGCGCGAATTACAAGACTTAGTCGGGCTGGAGCAAGTAAAAAGCAGTGTTAAGGGCCTGATCGATACTATTTCTAATAACTACAGAAGAGAGCTGCACGACCTTCGCCCGATTGCTTTCTCCCTGAACCAGGTTTTCGTAGGAGAACCAGGTACAGGCAAAACAACAGTCGCTGGACTGTATGGCAAAATATTAGCAGAATTAGGCTTCTTGAGCCGCGGGGATGGTAATTAACACCATTTTGTACACGTTCCAGGTTCAACACTAATAGTCTATAGTGATTTTTAAAACTGCAGCAGATTTCATTGGGGATTGCTTAGGAAAGTCTGAGACGCAAACGCGAAAAATTCTCAATGCATCACTTGGCAAAGTCTTAATCATTGATGAGGCGTACATGCTTGATCCAGGCAGTTCTTATGGCGACCATGATAAGTTCAAGACCGGAGTACTCGATACTATTGTTTCCATGGTACAAGGGCAGCCATTTGAGGATCGCTGCATCATCTTTGTTGGGTACGAAACCAAGATTAGTACCATGTTCCGAAATGCAAATCCCGGTCTTTCGCGTCGTTTCCCCTGCGATAAGCCATTCAGATTCTCAAATTTTACCATTGATCAGATGGCTGCCATCTTGAGATCGAAGCTAAAGAATCAGGATCTCGACTGCTCGGACAGTGCGATGATCGCCGCTTGCGAGTTATTCAAAAAGGGGACGAGGGGCACCCATACCAACGCAGGAGTAGTCGATAAGACCTTGGAAGCAGCCAAGATGAACTACTCAAAGAGGATTTCGAAGGCACCGTTTGACCCGGAGAACCCTAATCCGAAACTTGAGGCAGCTGACTTCAACTTGGACCTGATCAACACCACACGGGCAAATTATTGTGAGCAGATGAGAGGCCGAATCGACGGCGCAATAATCCACCAGCTTGAAGGCTACCAGAAGCGCCACTGGAAAGCGAAAGAGCTTGGTATAAATTCAGATGATCTGCAATTGGTTCCCACTCGATTTGTATTCTACGGCCCCCCAGGTATGTGTTCAAGTATCTTGACCCTGCATAAATATGGATCCTTGTCACCATGAGTTTGTTCGCCCTATCAAGCCAGAAATTAACGTGAATTTTGACACAGGCACGGGGAAAACTACGACGGCACATGCTATGGCACATCTATTCTTCGAAATAGGCTATCTATCAATGCCAGAAGTCGTTGAATATGCTGCAACGGATCTTGTCGCCCAATTTGTCGGTCAAACTGGTCATAAGACACGCGAGAAGCTCAGAGAGGCAATTGGCCGTCTCGTTGTTATCGACGCTTCACGCTTCCTCAAGGGAGCGTACGAAGCTGAGGCAGTCAACGAGCTGACCCACTTTCTTTCTGAGCCGGCCCACCAACGGAACATGGTTGTCGTTTTGGTGGGCGATAGAAACGGCCTAGACAAGTTGATGGGGCTGCCTGCAGTGTCAAGCGTTTTCTCCGAAGAAATCATTTTCAACCACATCCCACCCGAAGACTGCATAGCATTGCTGGGTCGGGAGCTTGCATCTACTAACATTGTCGATAGCGCCAGCTTCAAATTCAATCCAGAATCGCCAATGCATATCAAGATGAAACAAATTTTCTCGAGCATGCAGTCCAATTCAAGCTGGGGAAACGCGCGTGACGTGAAACATCTTGCGAGAGAGATACTGGGGAAGCTTTTCGAACTGGAATGTATCGAGGGCGCGGAGCTGGAGAAACATTTCTCGACCCTCGTCGTCAGCTGCATAGACAAAAGGGCTAGAAGAGGAAGACAGCGCCATAACAAGACAGCACCTCGGCGTCGCGACCCTGTCGAATCACCTATCTTTGAATCAAAGAAAGCATCTGCAGCGCCCGTTTCTATCAAATACAACTCAAATGATGAGCTCGAGCACCGAAGCAATAAAGACCTAAAGGCTGAAGTAGAAATTGCTCATGCTCGCACAGAGATGCATGAGAGGCAAGTCCAAAGACAGGGTAGGGCCGCAGAAGAGGGAACCGCAACACGAGAGGATGACGTTTCAGACGCCGACTGGGAGCGGGTACAAAAGGCTAGAAAAACAGCAATTGAAGAAAAGAGGAGATTCGGAGACCTGGGGCGACAGCTAGCAAAGGCCCGAGAGAGGCTCAGTGGCGCCGAGGGAGCTGATGAAGAACTCCGGCAACAGGAGTACGACACCATTGAAGAGGAGTACATGAAGGCACGTACGCTCTTGCAAAAACAAGAAAAGATTCAAGAGGCTCTTCAGAAGATGGGTCGCTGTGTCTACGGGTTCACATGGAGACCCGATGGTGCTGGCTACACATGTGAAGGCGGTTCGCATCATGTTACTGATGTTGAAATTCATAGAATGGCAGGTCTCTAGAACTAGCGGATGCGGTCTAGATGATGAGTATGATTAGTGTCAGATTGATACGAAGTAGCTGTCGAAGACTGAGGATAAGTAACAGGATTTCGCAATTTGGTACCAGTTCCGATCTTGTCTCATGCGAGTATCTGTACGGAGTACGTCTGGTCTAATTATGCCGTTCTCTATTATGATACCGTACGACGCGTAGCTTAGCCACGCACGCAAGCCACACAAAGTGTGGCGTGTGCCACCTACCTAAGGTTAGGTACTGTACTTGTCAATTGACTGTTCGCGCCCCACCCAAACTTGTTTGCACTACGCGCGCACAACTTTCGGGATTGTTACAAAACTACCTTTTGTGTTGGCGGCTAGGGCCAACCAGGTGGTTCCAGTGTCTAGGCTCCAGGAGTGGAGTGTTCTATGGACCAGGCAGATACATGTGGCCCAAGGAATCTACATTAGGGCAAGGCCTATTAAAGTAGCTTGTGTAGACCTAGGTAGCGTTACTTTCCTAATAATTAACATCTACTATCTGCGAACCTAATACTTTAATATTTACGACACTATTAAATACGTAGTTTGTTATAATAATTAACGAACGTTTTTTAGTATTAAAAAAAAACTTTCGATTATAATAAATAAATTGATTATTTCGATTTATAAAAACTTTATTATTACCGCGTATAATTAAATTATAAAAAAGTGTTATTATTATATTATTATTATTTTTATTATTATTATAATAATAGTTTTATTTTTAAATTATATATATTATATACCCCTTCTTATATTAAAAATACTTATTATAACCCGTTATTAAATTAAAGAATTAATTATTATTATTATTAATATTATAATTAATAATAATATTAATAAAACTAATAAAACCGAGTTTAAAAAAAATATTAAATAATAAAATATTATTATTAATATTAATATTAATTTATAATTTAATAATATACTTTTAAAAAAACAAATTACGAAATTATAAACTTAATTATTTAAACTAATTAATAATAATAACCGGAAGTTATTACAGAATTCCCGAAAATTATCGCGGAATATTAAACTTATTTATCCCGTTTTATTTTTTTTTTATTATTATTATTTTTATTTTTATTATTATTTTTTTTATCCGATAATAATTCCGATTCTGATTATAAATTTATTAAAAACCGCAAATATAAATATAAATACGTTCGAATTAAAATTAACTCGACAGATTTTTTTAAACTAATTAAAAAGTTAAAATAATAAAAGTTTAAATATAATTTTATTAAAAAAAACTTTTTAAAAAACCGGAACAACTAATTAATTTATTATTAAAATTTATTTTTAATATTAATTATTATTAAATATAAATAAAATAAAAAAATTAATATTATTAACGAAATTATATTAAGTTTAATTATTATAAACTGTTACAATCCAGGGTCTGTTTTAGGCCTGCCTTACTAGGACAGGCGCCCGTATTTAAATTACTACTTACCCGGGCCGAGGAATTACGTAACATGGATCCCTAAGATCCCCTGGATCCTTTGGATCTTTGGAATCTATAAAATCATTAGAATCCGTAAAATCGCTAAAAGATTGTTAAAAGCGTAATAAACGGAAAAAAGCGTTTTTTATTTTTATATAATGTTACGATTTTTTTTTAACTAATTACTCGTTTTTATTTTTTAATTATTAATTTAATTTATAGTTTTTATTAAATAATATATTTTTTAAATTTAGAATTATTTGATTTTTTATTTAATAATAAAAAATATTTTAAAAACTTTTTAACGGATATTTATTAAGTTTTTATTATTATTTATAAATTAAAACCCCGTACGTATTT